>JANHFL010007878.1:3229-15169 GCA_032468155.1 Oxyrhabdium leporinum
CTGAGCTATACTTATATTTTCTATCGCATGTCTGGGATTTGTCCACATCGGAATTTTACCATTTAATTTATATATTAAGTATGACAATGTTATAGAATTGTTTAGAGTGGTGCGGTGGCCTAGAGGTAGCCTCTCCTTTCACAATCAGGAGGCTATGAGTTCGATCCTAGGTAGAGGCAGATATTTCTTTCGCTGGGCATGTTGAGAATATATCTGCTGAATACAACTTCGCATTGGTGACAGGAAGGGCATTCGTCCAGTAAACACTCAGTTCCGTTCAGACTCCACCCCTCAAGGGATTATGGGGTCGTTAAAAGGAGATGATGATAATGATGATGATGATGATCATGAATTTTATAGATTTGTTTAAATCCCCAATCCCATTATGTGACACTACCAAGGTGTAATATGCATACCATAGGCATTGTGGGGGAGTTAAAATATTATATTAGGGACAAAATAATTGTCCAAATTCTTCTATTAGCTGAAATTTCCTGCCTGCTGTTGCCTTATAAAGGTAACAGAGTAAACTATGAATATAAAGCAATATTTAGGGGTGTGGGTCCAGACCAGGAAACTGAAATAATGAATGCTAATACAACTTTTATTATAAGGTTACAATACCTTGCAAGTCTGAATGTGCTTCTCTTATCCCTGTCTTTACAAGATAACTAGGGAGGGTCAAGCTTGATACCCTTTCTCAAATTATATTCCTGCTATGTTCTCAGATTTGTGTTCTGTAGGTTGCAGCTATTTTTCCTGTTCGTCAAGGTTATTCTCACAACTTATTACTGTGCATGTAGGATGCTTTCATAAATCTTCATTAGATGGTTTGACTCTAGTGGCACAAATGAAATTTTCAAGTGCTTTCCCAGCATGTCATCAGAAGGACATTTGTATAGCACTATTTTCCTAACTTCCGTTTTCCCTTCTTTCAGTAGCCAAAACTAACTTTGAAGGAAATGGCAAGCAAGCATAATATGCACATTAGAGGAGTAGAAATTTGAAGACATATGGACTGTAATCTATCAAAAGTACTTGTTTTCAATAAATGAGTAGTTCTTATCTTTAAAACCGATGTTATATATTATTAAGCAGAGTGTAGACCTTTAAAATAAGAAAAAATGTAAAAATCCCAAAGAAGATCAGGGAACTACCTATGCTTCTCTAAGTCCTTGAGTAATTTAGCCAAGGGTTTGGTAATATGTAATACCAAAGAAGTATATGGATGCAAAGGAAATTTAGAAAAGGTGCTTCTTCAGCATTAATAGATGCAAAGCTATTTTAGTATGTATTCATATTTCTTTAAAAATCTTACAAGATATTAACCGAAATGGTATACTTAAAGAAATTTAGAGACACAAAGAAATATTATTTAAGATAGGGATCCTTAAGCCCAGGGTGATATGGTTAATTTAGGAAATTAAGACTCGCTTGTGATTTCCTGGAAAATTGTTAATAATTGATTAAACTAAACACATTTATTTTTAACTGCCAGCAGAAATTCCATGCCGTAAAACAGGATGGGCAATCTTTGGAGAGCTGGAATTAGTTCTTTATATGAAGGAGAAGTGATCGTGAACTGCAGTGATTGGGGTGATGATAGGTAAAATTGCATCGTGCATATGAGGACTGAGGTTTTCCACATTTTTGTCCGGCTCTAAAAAATGGGATTTGGTGACATAAGGGCTGCAGTATTTAAGTACCCCCTTCCTACTGTAAATGTCATCCTATAAGTATGACATTATGACATTTTTGGAATTAATCATTCTGACAAACATAATAATTGTTTGTCAGAACTTGTAGCCCATATTTTTTCCTATTCAAGCATGCTTATTATCTCAATCACCAAAGAGTCAACAAAAGCCCATTTATCTTTACCATTATCTTTTAATGGCATTAGATAGGAAGGCTGATTATTTCTAATTTGTTGGACCTGAATGGAAATTACAAAAGTTTACATAACTATTAACCTATGTATGCACTACTGGTATCTCCTTAAGGATCTACTGCTACCTAATTAAGTTCTTTTTTTTTTTCAAAATGTGATCTCAGATCTATGAAGGTGGAATCTTTAACTACTTGAATACTATCCAGATAGAATTCAAAAGCGTTATTGTTATTGAAGCAAGTAGGAGAATATTTAGTTCTTGAATTCTTTAGTTTATAGAAAGAAAATTTCCTAATACATTTTTAAAAAAGATGGAAAAATAAATTTAGCTGATTAACATGATGTCTTCTTGCTCACATTCCTGGAACAACTATTAAATGCACTAATTTTAATTATAATTGTGCATGTGAGAAGTTCATTTATATTAACTTGAAGAAGTGTACATTTTAAGAAATATATAAGGCAGTCAAAAGGAATTTAATAGGAACAAACATTAGGAAAGATTTTTTGCTAAGACTGAACCATCCAAAAACCTGCTGCTTGTGTGTGCTTTGATTTGGTAACAACCCTAGAAGGAGTGTTTTATGTATATTACAAAAAATGTCCTTGTTTCTGTTTCACCCAGTTGATTGCAAGAATATTTTTAACTGCTTCACAAAACACTTTCAAATGTTTTATGTAGACTACCCTTTAAAAATAGAAAAAATAAAAGAGTTTTTGGTACTCTAGAGATACAGTAAAATCTTGTATATGAGACCTATGAATATTAAAGCTAAATTTATAGTGCCCTCAATAGTGACTTCTCTCCACTCCAGATTCTTACGTCTTTGGTGAAATCATGTTGCTTCCACTGATTTTGATACTCCTTTAACTACAACTTGTAAAAATAAAATAATGGAGTTTGACAACCAGGTTTATAAATAACCACAATTACACTTTTGCCATTGTTATGAAAGCATTATCAAATTGCATAATTGGCAGGTAGAATGTGACCTTATAATGCAACATGAAAAACAACAATATTCTTACCTTAATGATACGCAGACACAAACAGTGTTGTTAGAGAACTGTTCTAATAAAATATTTACAGGTAGCATACAATAAAATCAAAATATTAAAATGAAGTAATTCTAAGTAATTCTAAGATAAAAGACAAATTGGCATTTAAGAGTAGTTAATTATAAAATGTAACATAACTAGCTCATAATTGGTTAGCATCCTATTATATATGCACGGTGTGTATGAAATTATAAAAACAGGACATATATAAATTTATGAAATGGGAGAATTATACTTATTTTCCAACTGTATTTCTATGAATAAATCCTCCAAATGGATATGTAGTTTTGTGTAACAATAATTTCTTTTCATTTTGAAAACTTATTGAAATATTCCAATTTTTTTATAAGTACAGTATTTAATCCTGTGTACACAAAAATGGATAAATACAATTCAAATTTTACTAATTTTACACTATAATAATTATTAGAGATAATTAGAAATTAAAGTAACCATACCTTAAACTTTAAGTTTTCCTATTTAATACCACCAGCAAAGAATTACTGTTTATATTTTATTGCGCACTCACTGAGTTGCTTGAGATATAAATCAGAGATACTTACTGGAAAGATTTATATTGGTTGAAAGCCAGTTATAGCAAATGAGTAACCAAGATTTAGAGCAGGATGTGACATACCAGGGTTTTATACTCCCCACCTGTCTGAAAATAAACTGAGTTTCCAAGTCAGCTTTATTTTCTTTATTGATGTTAAACAAGTTTCTGATTCAATTGCTTTAGAAACTCTTGAACACACATTTAAATCTGTAATTGACTAATGGCTTATTACCCTTTTACACGTGATTCATTTGAACAACAGACAGATACAACAGAACATTTATAGAATGTAATTTCAACTAGCAAAGGACTTAAGTTATATCTTACTCCATTATTACATCAGTGCAATAGTGTAGTATTTACTGAAAGAGAACATCATATTCTCCAAATTGGCAACCATCTATATAGATGGTTCTCAATTAATATTCACTTGTTCAGTGACCATTCAAACTTCTGATAGCACTGAATGAGTGGTATATAAAACTGGTTCTTGGAGTCCTGGCTGTCACAGCATTCTGTGGTCATGTGGTCACCATTTGCAACCTTCTTTGCTGGCTTTCAACCAGCAAAGTCATTGGGAAGTAAATGGCAATCACATTACATTAAATGACTCATGTGAATTGCTTAACAACTGCAAACAAGAATGCCAGAATTGCTGCTACTAAACCAGGCCTGTCAAACTGGCAGCCCACAGGCTGGATGCGTCACACGCAGGCCAAGCACACCCTGACTCTGCAAAGGCAAAAAACATTGTGATACATCACGTCACGTGATCAAGTTTGGCACCCAAGTGCTAAACAGTGTGATCATGTGACATCATGCTTTATGACTGTGTTGCTTAGTAACAATAGTTCTGGTCCCAATTAACATTATTAACAAAGGACTATCTGTACTGCTTTGTGCAGACAGTGCAATAATACTCTCGCAGATTCCATTTAGATTTTAAAAGGCATGCGGGTGATATCCCATTTATAAAAGATTATTTAACTTTTTTTAGCAGTTTGGTTTTTATTTTGGGATTTTCTCCTACATTACACAAGGAAATGTAATGTCCAAGTTTCATGGAATATCTAGAGAAGTTCTGCAGCAATTTTCCTTTTTCCCTCTGGGATGTGAAAATTATTCCAACAACTATCTAACTAACCTGAGTAGGATTCAATTAAATGTAGGTATGAATATGTTAAGCTAAAAAGAGTTCAAACTACTTTTTCATGAAAGATGTTTCAAATAGCCAGATACATTGCTAATGCAGCCCTATAGCTGAAACCAAGGGTCTGTGGTTGAAAACTAAAAGTTGAAGCAAAGGAATGTTAAATGCTTTTCAAATACTGTCTAAAGATTAATCTCTGACTCTGAGACTCTTATCCTGCTAAACAAATACCATTCTATCTGGAAACAGCTAACTAGAGATAAACTTCAGAGATAGGATTAGCACTAGAGATGCTATTGACTTTGGGGCAAGAACAGGTTGTCAGTTCTTAAACAAAGGATCTTTGCAAATTGGTTAAAGCAAAATACCATATAGAATAAAATCAGGATATTGTAAAATCTGTTTTAAACTGGCTTTAAACAACAATAACGACAAATTCCATAAGATTTTTTAAATCCTTTATTTTGGTCATAAAGGAGTATACATTAATATCAATAAGAATTACCACTATTTCAGTGAAACCTGTAAAAGATACATAAAAGCTAGTGTTACTAACACAAAGCAATTTTAAAATGTAGTGAGATCTCTATATAAACTTTTTTTTTAAATTAAGACTACAAACTAAATAGTAGAAATATAATCTACAACAAAATATAGAGTAATATAATGGGGAAATAATTACATTATTGACTAGACAAAAGTATAGAAACCATTCTCATATGACCATGTATGTAAATATTAAGGGTGGCATCATCCATAGCTATTAGGCATGGAGAAGCCAAAATAATTTATTCCATTACAACAGTTGCATCCAGGATCAACACTCCTGCGCTGAAGAAATGGAGACTTTCCTCCTTTATTTATTAAAGTGGCTGGATTCTCACATTACAAACCAGGGTTAATAAGGGCAGAACAATAGTTGTGATCATATGACACAGTGGTTATATTCTGCTATATTCAACAATATTCTGAATGACTGCCAAATCTAATTCAGGAAAGATAACCACTAGTCCCCTTCCCCATAGCTCATGGTTATGCAGAGTTCCATATATCACATAGTGTTTTCAAATTATTGTAATTTCATATTTTGTCATCAGCCATATGGAGTTGTGTTCTAGAAAACCTCTTATGAAAAAAAAGATTTGCGCCTGTCAGTCTGGGATTATTGAATTATTGACCTAGATTTTACTGTATTGTAATTCATATAGAAACATTTGTAGGAACATGTTAAGGCCATTGCTGGACAACTAGATGAATTTTGCAATTCATTACTAGTTGTACATAAGATTGTATTTTCCAATAGTAAAACCTTATGTTTTGTTAAAAATAGTTTACTTTTGTATTGATTACTGATAACACTGAGCAGGGTATCAGGTTATCAAATTTGTAGGATATATTACTCAATCCACAACATTGTTTCCTTCATAGTGCAGAATAGAGCCATCCAATATCCTACTTTGCATTGCTATTCTGCTATTGTTACACACATAAAAGGGCTAAGGCTTGAATAACCAAAACAATTTACTATACTTTAATTTCACAACATATAGACAGATTTAACCATAGTTTCAACTGGAAAAATGTGACCATCCTAGACCAAGCCAAGTCCAAATGGAATTTCTAGAAGCCTGGGATTTTGGCAAATCAGCCATCAATAGACACGTAGACTTTACCAACATCTCTAGACTATGCAAAAGGGACTATCACCCAACCCAAAAAGGAACAAAAAGACCCAGGCACCTCTCCACCAGCAATCAGCACTCAGATCAGCACAGATTAACCCCAAGGTTAACATCAGACCAACAATCAAGTAAACAATACCCCAATCAAGAAACTGCCAAAGAAGCCAAAAGAAAACAACCCAACCAAAGAATCTCTAAGACTACCCCCACTAACACTGACATGCAGGCCACTAGAATATAAACTGACAGCAAATTACACTCCTTACTAGCACTGATGATGTTACCTAGTTTAGGTAATGAAACGTCTGGGGAAAAAAAGCAGGCTCAGAGAGCACCTCATATTCACTATATTTTTCTATATCTTTCAACTTTTGCAAATTATTATGCCACCAGTCCAACTATATACCATTTCATACATACATTAGTAAAAATAATTAAGTTTAAGTAATTAGATACGAAAATTATTTTATTGCTTTTTTGACATAATACACAAAAAAGATAATACATAAGAAAAACTCTAAAGCAAATTGAGAAAGAGGCACATTGGGAAGCAAACATCAGGGCTAAGTGCAAAATGTCTGAGTGTGCTCAAATCGCACAGAGGAAGAAAACAAGCAGCACTGCTGTTAATGCATGTGGAAAGGCAGGCAGGTAAAGAAAGAGAAAAGAGAGTCTTTTCAGATGGTAAACGATAGTACAATAAGGGAAGTTGCTACTCATTTATTGAATAGAATCCAGATGAAGATGCCTTTCCTTCTTGGCTGGGTTGTTACATTCAATGAAATGTTCATCACAGTTTGAAATGTTGTTAAAACACACCATGTTTTTTTAGGCATTTGATGTCTATGTACTAGTTGGTAAGCATTCAGATTCTTCTTCTTTTAATTTGTAGAACAGCGCCCAGTGGAGCAGAGAACGCAGGAAGGCTCCTAATAAAAGAATCAGGATAAAGAATAGGTGATTCTGATGGTTTCTGGAAGTTTGCAAACATATTCAAAACTAGATTAAGAATGGATGATACTGAGCAGTAACCATTTTCACCTGAATGATTAGAAAAGGAGATATACTTTCTTTCCTACATAACCTACATTGCCTGTCTGTTTAAATTATTATTTCTACATACCCATATCATTGCTCTATAAATTGCTCTATACATTTTATTCAAATGTATACCTTCTTTTTATTTTTCAAGAAGTTTGGATATTTGGATTATCATGAAGATAAAACTATATTTCAGTTGAATTTCTCTATTTTATATTAATATTACCAAGGGAATCCTTTGCAAGGTTTTTTTTAAAATACATAATAAATTAATATGGTTGCTTGGTTGCTAAATTAACCAAAACTGGGCTGGTTAGAAAAAGAACTGTTTGAAAAAAAAAACCCTATAGAGACAATATCCAGCTGAAGAAATTGGTTACAGTTTACACTTCAGTTACACTAGAAAACTACATTATTAGTTGCTTTACCATATGATTTGTATATCTTCTTTCTTGAAACTCTCTCATAGAATAAAAGTATCCATTCTGTAGAAGGCTATTACAAAGCCCTTTCATTTATCCAGCCATTGGTTTACTTGTAAGATAATTATAAGAGATAGATCCACATATGTGAATCATGAAAGCTAAGTGGGAAATTCTTCCTTTGACGCTTTTACTAATATTTAATTCCAAAGAAGATTCTATTAATATTTATTTAGTCTTTAATTAAATAACAGCAACACTTCCTGGCATGCAGTCAGGAAGTTAATTTGCCCCCTTTTTTTCTAGCTGAGTTTTAGATGCATAATAGACAACCCATTGGGTCATCATTTCAGAGATATTTTCTTACTAAACAGAAAAGCAAAATGACCATGGGTGACCATGAAAAAGAGCAATAGCAGAAGGAGTGACTTCTGATATTCTGCTGGCATACCCATTGAGTTTCCTTGAGAAAACCTGGCAGGGAGCATCAGAACTCTTCCTTACTCTCTCCTTCGCTTCCACCCTTCATTGTTTTCTTCTCTCCCTCCATTCCTCACTATTTATCATTCTTTCCTTCCTTCCTTTCCTTCCTCTCTCCCTTCCTTCCTCTCTCCCTTAATTCTAGACAGCTCCCCCATTTACATTGCTGGTGGAAACTTGAAGGATGAAAATCACTGGGGTACCTAGTAGGAAGTAGCAAAAATCCAAGTACAACAAGCAGCTGCTGCCAGGTGGGGATGGGAGCAAGAGGGTGTATCGTGTTGGTCAGCAAAAGAATGTGGATGTGTATGTGGGTTGGGAAGGTTGTGTGGTGTGCAGTAGAGATGCCTTGTGGGTCAGGGAGGGTGCATGGTCATGTAATATAGAATGGAAAGGATGCCTAGAAGTACAAGAGATGATGTATGAGTTAGATAGGCCTTGTGGGGGAGTGGCACTGATATGTGGGTATAATGGAGGTATGTAGGAAGTGCTGGGAAGGGTACCTAGGGTGCTTGGGAATGTGCAAAAGGTAGTCTGCAGGTCATTGCTGGAATTTTGATGGTGACATGGGTGGGAAAGTCTATGAGGGGGTGCCAAAGATATGCTGCATGGCTTGGAAAAGGAATGTGAGAAGAGCAGAGGGTGGGGAGGAAGGAAAAGGGAGAGGGGTGCGCAAGAGGTGCTGGGTGGGTCAGGGAAGGTGTATGCACAATTCACGAGGTGATGCATCAGGTATGCAAAAGGTGCTTTATGAATCAAGAAAGGTACACAGGGGGTAGCACAGGTTGGGTAAGGGGCATGGGAAGTGGCATGGGCTGGGAAATGTGTGCAATGGTTCCTCCTTCCTTTCCTCCCTTCTCTTCCCTTTGCAGTAGGCAGATAGGTGGCTGCTGTGGGTGTGGGAGTGAGTGAAAGATTTCCAGACTGGCTGGGAAACTGTCACAGAATGTTGAATATGAAGATCATGTGACCACAGCAGCAGCCCAGCATCACCACAATTTTTCCAAATTTCATTCCCTTGGATTCATGATTCCTGGATTCTGGACATTCTATAAATTATCTCATCTGAAGTATCTTGGTTCAAAATAATGAAACAATGAAAATGTTAATAGCACATAGAAGAATACAGTTTGTTTCCAGTCCTGATCATGAAAGGGTTTTTGTACATAAAATCAAGTCCTCCCTTAGCACATTTTTCTTTTTGTAATTCAAAGTTACAAATTAGAATAGGCTCTAGACAAAGATCAAAGTGCAACTGGAAACACCAAATATAATCAGGTGAACATTCCTCTTTGTCTAATCCTAACATGATATCTTTTTGATCCTTACATGAAATCTTTTTGATCAAATAAAGAAAAAAGTCCCCAAAGAGATCACCGTTTTCAATCAACATTTCCTAAACAATAAGAAATCACAGCTCAGCAAGGTGCTTGACTACAAAAGTCCAATTTCTTGGAACATCAGTTAAGTGAATCTTCTCAGAATTCCTAGAGACCATGTTTTTGCATGGTTTGGGGGAACGAAGGTAAGAATAAAGGCTTTTGAAAGAAACTTAAACTGTTGCCACTTCTAAAAGCTGATTTTTATATACTGTATTCTCAGAATAAACTTCACCCCTGATTCAGACAACCACCTGCTTTCTTTATTCTTGGCTTGGAAACAAATCTGGTGGTGTTTTCTTCCTAATATAATAAATAATGAAAGTATACTATACTAGTCTATAATGGTTCTATTAGGGACTCATCTATTATTTAGTAGTGTCAATAATAATTATCATTCCAGATGGCAATTATATAATTTCAAGCTATTTGACCAAGATGCGGTACATGCATTTTCCCTCCTCCATATTTAAAATGAGTGTTATGAGGAACATAAGGTACAGTTGAACAATCTGTAGAAATCATATTTATCTCTGAAATGTGAATAAATTGTACCTAAAGAAAATATGGGTTGAGCTAGTATCTTTCTTTTTTTTGTCTTCAAGGTTTCTTTACTTTGCTAATAACAAATATTTTTATTGACATTTAACTATGCATCAATGTATCCTCTCCATACTGACTCTGAAACTAACAATAACTGTATAATTAAATATTTGTATATAGCACAAGAACTTGTACAAAGTTGGCATTTATCTGATGAAACTAACAATTGTTCCCTGTTTTATATTTTGAAACTGAAAGATTGGTGTTGCCTCAAACTTTTTAGAAAACTATTATTTAACCTACAGAGATTTGCTGGTTTGTGATTGAATATTCCATACTAAAAGTTGCTTCAGGCATATTTGTTCTAGAATGTTCCAATAAACTCCTTGGAGGTTGATTTCTAAATGTTTTATTCAGAAGTAATGGCTATGAGAATAATCATGGATTTAAAAGGTAACTATTTAAACACCAAATGAAACAAAGATGACTAACATTGACCACTAAAACATGAATTATGTTTTTAGTTTAACATGAGCTCAGTGCTATCAGTATGGTGTTGTTTTGTTATGTGTAAATAATTAATTTTCATATGATAAATTGTGGTCTTTTTCTTAAAAAAGAACAAATTTTTTTAAAAACTCTTTGTCAAGGATCTTGCTACATTGGGCTTTTAAGAACATTAGTTAGATATTTGGATGGGATAGAGGAATCTAGGTTTTGTCTTCCAGCAACAGATTTGTGAATGTGGTAATGCTTACATTTGGCAAAGCACACTATTCTTTTGTTCTCTTGTTTACTAATACACCTTGAAAATGCATTTAAAATGTCACATTGAAAAATATGTCAGATCTTTCTGATAACAAATGATCAGTGTTATAATTATATTTTTCCAACAAAGTGGATCAGATTATAAAATGTCATCTGACTAATGTTGTTAATATCAGTTGGCAAATGTCAGCTCTGAAGTTACATACATACAGTACTGTGAAGCCTGTAGGTCTGGTGGTTGTTTTTTAACCCTTTTTGAAATTTACAGAAACTAAAATTTATACCTGATAAAATTCTTCTCTCTCCAATAAGAAAAGAGATAATAATAATAATAATAATAATAACAACAACAATAGCAACAACAATAATAAATGTGCCCAACCTGTATCCAAAAAGTCATGGAAACATAAAGTGGAAAAAGTTGTCAAAAATGAGAAGGTGAAGATCTTGTGGGACTTTTCAATACAGACAGATCATTATTTGGAACACAACACGCCAGATATTAGTTGTCAAAAACCGAAACTCATTGATATCGCTGTACCAGGAGACGTCAGAATTGAAGAAAGAGAACTGGAAAAAATCATGAAATATTGCGACCTGGTCATTGAAACTATGTGATTATGGATGAAACATGTAATAGTGATACCCATTGTCGTCAGGGCACTTGGTACCATGTCCAAGAATTTTGTAAAATACATCAAGAAATTGCAGCTTCCTGCAATTACAGCAGTGGAACTGCAAAAAACTGCTCTACTTGGAACATCATACATCTTAAGAAAATACTTGGTTGATACCTAGGATTCTGGCAGCAATCCGTATCAACCATCAGAGCCAGTCAGTGATATTTGTGATACATTTTTAAATCTTCAGTTGACTAAGTTTCATGTTTAATGAATAAAATAATAATAATAATAATAATAATAATAATAATAATAATAATAATAATAATAATAATAATAATAATAATAA
>JANHFL010007878.1:15269-30221 GCA_032468155.1 Oxyrhabdium leporinum
ATAATAATAATAATAATAATAATAATAATAATAATAATAATAATAATAATAATAATAATAATAATAATAATAGTAATTCACTCGTTTGCTATGTACTTCACGAATGGCAGGCAGCCTTTTTCTTTCTGTGTTTTCTTTCTTCTTTTGCTAGATCACTAAGGTCTACACTTTTGAGTTGTTGCACAGGAAGATCTTCATCCTGTATGTTGGTTTGTTCAAGTGTTGAAACTGTTTCTTCAGCCTGTTCATCATTATGTGTTGTTTTCTTTCTAGTCAATGTTTCTAGATGTTGCATTTCCACATCTGTGAAAACTTTATTATGAATGATGAAACATCATTGATCCATTAATCTTTGTTCAGTTACATCACTTCCGTCCACAGTTTCATCATTCTTTTTTGAAATCCCCTGTCTGTTGGTTCTGCTTGATGGTAACATTTGATGATTTCTCGATTTTCTTCAGCTGTCCAAGTTTTGCCCTTTTGTCCCAGTTGCTTTACAGTTGCACACCCTGGTTCCCCAGCAGTAGCAACTGAACCCCGTAACCCATTTTTCGACAGATGTCAAGGAACCATAGCATCTGACACGGTCTTTGTTGATTCCAGTGATATGCTACCTAGCTGGAATCATCAACTGCACTTTGGCTGAATTGGAAAACCTGGACAGGAAAATGCACAAAGTTTTGAATATGTACCACGCTTTACATCCACGAAGTGACATCAACCGGTTGTACCTGCCAAGAAAAATAGGGGCAGAGGGCTATTGCAAATTCATCGAGTTGTAGAAGAAGAAAAAACAAACTTTGAATGATTATGTGAACCAAAGTACAGAAAAATTGCTGCAGACTGTGAAAACGGAGAACATTATGAAAACAACAGAATCAAAGACAGAATATAAGGAAAAACAGTTGGATAACAGATTAAATAGATGGAAAACCACAACTTTGCATGGACAGCATTTGAAAAACATTGAAGGAAAATGTGATGACAACTTTACATGGACATGGGAACCATCAAGAAAGAAACGGAAGGTTTAATACTGGCTGCTCAAGAATAAGCACCACAAACTAATGCCCTGAACGCGTAGATACAAAAATCCACTGACAATCCAAACTGCCGACTTTGCAATGACAACGTTGAAACTGTTTCACACTTAATATGTGAGTGCAGCAAAATTGCACAAACTGATTACAAAGCTAGACACAACTGAGTTGCTAAATTAATCCATTAGTCATTATGTAAAAAATACGACTTACCTGTATCCAAAAAGTCATGGGAACATAAAGTGGACAAAGTTATCGAAAATGAGAAGGTGAAGATCTTGTGGGACTTTCAAATACAGATGGATCATCATTTGGAACACGACATGCCAGATATCACAGTTGTTGAAAACAATTTATTGATATTGCGTTACCAGGAGATGCCAGAGTCGAAGAAAAATAACTGGAAAAAATCATGAAATATTGTGACCTGGCCATCGAAACTATGTGATTATGGATGAAACATGTAACAGTGAACCCATTGTCATCAGGGCACTTGGTACCCTGTCCAAGAATTTTATAAAATACATCAAGAAATTGCAGCTTCCTGCAATTACAGCAGTGTAACTGCAAAAAACTGTGCTACTCAGAACATCATACAACTTAAGAAGGTACGTGGTAGATACCTAGGACGCTGGCAGAAACCCATATCAACCGTTAGTACTAGTCAATGGTATTTGTGATGCATTTTTGAATGTTCAGTTGACTGAGTTTCATGTTTAAGGAATAAAGTATGTAATAATCTATATAAAAAGTTCACAGTCATTGGAAATACACATTATTTTGCATTGTTGTCAGGTCTGGTTTTGCGCATATTTTTAAATGGATGTATTGCTTTAATGTCAAAATGGAAATCAGACTTCTCATTAATTGCTGTTACTAAGCCTGATTACAAGGGATCACAGACAGAAGGCTGGTATACGTGCAACATATGTGCAACAAGACTGCTTTTCTTAGTAAATAAATGTTTAATTATATGAATTAGTACTTATATTGATTCATTGGAATATGATTTAACAGATTTCTACTATCTACTATATTCTGAATGTCTATTAATGCATAAATATATTTACTAAAGGAAAAGGATTTGTAAATAATGTATAGCTCTGAGCACTAGATTATGAGTGAAATGCAAGTGACAATGATACAAAAATGATGCTAGTATATTCACATGGATTTGAATAACATGGGTACTACTGAAAAATGCCTCCAAAGGATAGAGGTGATGATATAAATTCTGGGATGATACTGATTTAGGCAGGACAATGGCAAATTCCTATTAGGTGATTATTATTAACTGTCAACCCTGAAACTGGTCTGACTGAGGCCATTTTGAGATTTCAGAGCTGACACACAAGGGGGAAATAGAGATAGTTGGGGTATTATAGTCAAAACAAAATGCTTTCTCATGGGAACCAAGGACATTCCTGCAGGTGATCAGAAAGAGGAGACTGGAGTCATCTAGCAACTGGACAGCATCCTGATTGGACCATATGACTGATTGTTTTGAGAAACTGACAAACTTTCACTTGTAATCAGTGAAAACCATGGGAATATTCAGAGTCAGTTGCCAATATGACATATACAATAAATCTATTCTTTGAGGAATTTTCCTGTTTCAGAGTTTTGCTTGCTATGGGTTAATCTTGATTATTACAAAGAAACAAGATACAAAATAAAAGTTAAAACAGTTAGTCCCTTTTAATAATTTACACAATACAATCAAAAGATGAACAGAGGTAAATGCAAGCATTTCGTATTGACTCATCAGTACCTACATTACAATAACACAGTTAAAATCAGCCTCAAATATAAGATCTAGCAACATCATTAATTAATTAAGCCTATAACATATGCAGGAAAGCAACCAATGGCAAGCTTTTTGCCCATGGGAGACATAGATTGACATAAAGTCATTTCTGCACACAAGGGGGGGTTTAAATGGTTAATGGCAACTGCCTCAGCAGCAAACCATGGGAAAGAAGATTTCCGACGGCATAATAAAATGCAGAGTTTTGGTCCATGTGGTGACCCGCAGATAGTAAGTGTCTTGCAATGACTGAAGGTATTTTATGGCCATTATTTGCTGTTGTTGTTGGATTACTCAATGCTGTTTGGATCCATTTCAGAAGATGCTCCTTTATTTTGAAAGCCAAACACCTAACAGTTCTGCTGATGCAATTGTCTCCACAATTACAAACAAATTGGTAAACATAATGAGTATATCCAGGTAGGGTAACCGCTGATCTATTTCATATAATTATAGATGCTATGTAGACGATTATATAGACTATATCAGACTATATACAGTGATTTTTTGCCCATCAAGACAGACTATTGATAACTTTGTGCATCATCTGAATAGCTGTCATCCCAACCTGAGAGTATGAAGTAGATCAGTGGTTATCCTGATCATCCAAAGGAGTGATGGTTCCATGAAAAGAATGGTACATAGGAAGTCAACATGGTCTGGTCAGTATCTGAATTTCTCAAGCTTCACACCAATTAAGTATAAACATGCACTGGTATGGGCACTATTTATACGAGTGCATCGAATTTGCACTAAGGATTATTTAAAAGAAGAACTAAAAATTTTAAGCCAAACACTCTGCTCAAACGGTTATCCCAGGTGCTTTATTGACAGGCACAGCAAAATAAGAGAACCAAAGCCGAGAGTTCCAACTGCCAGTATTTATTGAGCTGCCCTTTAAGAGGAATCAATTAGCACGCCTGGCGACTCGATGCTTAAACACCTTAATTGAAGCAACATTCAGTACGGTTGAGCTTCACATATTACATCAAACCCAGAGGCTACCACTGCCCCTAATTAAGAAAGCACAACCTATCAGCTCCAAAACTCATTGTGTTTACTAATTGTATTGTAATTGCGGGGACAATTACGTCAGCAGAACTGATAGGTGTTTGGCTTTCAGAATAAAGGAGCATCTTCCTTATTACCATGATGTTAATTTTTGTTCAAATTAACTGCAACCAGACAATACACTGTTTAGATAGACATTGAAACTGTTGCTCTTTCTTTATATAGTAAAAAATTAAAAAAAATATTTAAAAAAATAAATAAAGGAATGTCTTCTAAAATGGGTCCAAACAGCCTTGAGTAATTCAACAACAGCAAAGCATGGCCATAAAACATCTTCTTTGGCCATTGCAAGACATTTACTATCTACGGGTCACCAGATGGACCAAAACTCTGTGTTTAAAGTTCTACTGTGCCATCAGAACTGTCATTTCCTGTGGTTTGCTGAGGCAGTTGCCATTAACCATTTAAAACCCCCCTTGTGCATGCAGAAACAGCTTTATGCCAATCTATGCCTCCCATGAGCATAAGGCTTTCCATTGGTTGTTTTCCTGCATATGTTATAGGCTTAATTCATTAATGCTCTTCCTAGATCTTATATTTTAACCAAGTTATTGTAATGTAGATACTGATGAGTCAATACAAAATGCTTGCATCTACCTCTGTTCACCTTTGATTATATTGTTTAAAATAATATTTGTTTAAAAAAAATGAAACTTGGGTGTAGTTTGTTTGCACAACCATATTCCTATATCTAATCTGCTAGGTCTATCACAACCACTCTTGTTATTCCTGCAGGAGTTCTGTCTCCTACCCTCTCAGCAGTTTATATGGCATATCACAGCAAAGTTAACAAGAGAGATGAACATTTGTTATCAAGATCAAAGTAATTAGCAATTAAATGCCCATTTAAAAGATGTATCATGGAACTTTTAAAAAGTTGGGAAACAGATCATTCCTCTAAAATCTACAGGAAGAACATCCAGAAATGTCTGGCATTTATGCATTTTACCAGGAGTCCTGCTGGCTTTGTGGTTAGAATGCAGTATTGCAGGCTAACTCTGTCCGCAGCCTGGAGTTTGATCCTGATGGGGCTCAGAACTTACTCAGACTTCCATCCTTCTGAGGTTCATAAAATGAGAACCCAGACTGTTGGGGTCAACATGGTGAAATTGTAAACTGCCCAGAGAGTGCTATAAAACACTGTGGGACAGTATATTAGTCTAACTGATACTTCTGTTTAAAGTAGGCTCAACTTAAAGATGAGTACACAACAACGGTAGTAACCCTCCTCAGATTCTCTCCATTAAATTGTATGGTTAATGCAGATTACCGAAAACCCAAACCACAGCAATTTTTCCAAGTACATTCTGAGAAAGTGCAGAAGCCATTATCTTGAACAATAATACATTATATCAAATATAGTTAGATAAAAAACAGAAACATTGTGTATTATGCTGGTTTTGAAATTGAGGTATTCATACCTACATATTATTTATTAGCGTAAACTATGCTGCGTTAATTATAAAAATATTGGTATGTTTTACTTGTTTTCATAGTTTTCCTTCTGCTTATATAAAAAAATATCACGGGGGGGTTGGAAGAGAATAAGCATTAACTTTATAGTATGAGTATGATTGTGTGTAATCATATCACTGTAATTGTTGGTCACATTGAGTAACTTCCAAAGAATGCAAGGTGCCAAAAAGTGCAAGATGTAAAACCCATTCAATACAACAGATATCACACAAATTTCTATATAAGTGGCTATAAGTAGTAATACCTAGCTACTACCACTACATTACAGATGTGATAGTACACACACACTTCTAGAAATAACTGTTTATCATATGAAAAACAGAACCCATTCCTTTTTTGGAGAACAAAAGAGTTACACAAACACTGAACAAACATTCAGTAACTTTCAATCACTGAAATTCTCATTTCTCCCCTAACCTACAGTTTTGTAAATCCTTGATAAATAATCCACCCTCATCCCATACTCATGACAGCCCAGACAGATCCCAATTACACTCAAGAATAGACTTCTCTAGTTAATCCTTTTAATCCCTTAATCTTTAATTATTGAAAGGATTGTTGTAAAAGATGGGCTATTTATTGAGAAAATTGACTCTTGTCATGTGTCAATTAATGCTTTGTCTAGTATACCAACAACAACACTTACGACTAGCAAGGCATATCACTTAACTACTTTCTTTCTATTTTCTCCTTGCAATAACTCTCATAATTGCTGTACTTTACTTAGTGTCATTGAATTATCATACATTAGGAGTTTATGACAGATGGTTTCAGTTCATCTATTTCTGTTCCTAGTTTTTATCTAGCAGCTGCACAACACCTACATTAAAAAGCAGGTAGGATGACAGAAATAATAACTACAGCCTCAGAATTAGTTATATTTATACATCACCAAGTTCCTGAAGCCCTTAGCACAGTGTTTCTTGATGTGTAATAATGTTAGACTGCATCAGCAAAAATGAAATTATCTTGTAACACCTTGAAAATCAACACATTAATTTAGTCTAAGTTTGTGTGAAATATGATAGCCAATTTATTAATAACTATTGATTTTCAAAAACAGGATATTAAAAATATTAACAAATATTTAAAAAGAAAAATCAAGGAATAAATATGAGACAAGTGCAAAAATTAAACAAGTAAGAAAAATGGAAAAAAAAGAATGACTTCAAGTTCCTTTGGTACAGATATGAATGAAAAATACATCAAACTCTTATTTTAAGGTTAACATTTGTCTATGTTATTTCTATAATCAAATATAATCCTAATCAAGTCCCAAAATCAACATTTCATTTCTTTCAATTTCTCAAAAAATCCAAAAAGTGTTTTCAATAGAAAAAAAAATCATCCAAGTCTTTTCTTCAATTAAAATTGTCAATTTTGCCCGTTTCAACAATCATTCTTCTATTCTATTGTAAGCCCCTTCACCTTTGTACATATAAAAACCTCACTGATATCATTAAATATAATACTAAAGGATTTTTTCACTCTACTGGGCCAAAAAATTAAAAACAAGAACTTTAAATTGAGAAATTTTGCTAATGATTAGGGTTTGGTTTTACAAGACCATATGAAAGGGAGAAAAAAAAGATGTTGATACATTAAGGCTGGAAGAGAGACCTCAATTTATGTGATTTACATGAAAAGAACAACTGTCCAGAGGCCAAGTAGATCAATTTATGGTTTCTCCCTTTGATGTGTAGGGAAAAGACCCCCCCCCTAAATTCTCGAACTGGAATATGATCTGTTAACCAGATCAGAAAATAAGAAAAGTATACTTTCCCACCCAGATAATAAGTGAATTGGTAATCACGATCATACTTAAGAGAGATAAAAATGGACCATGTGTGGAAAGTCTGGATGTATTTCAAAATTAAATATTGTTTGCTGAATTTAACCCTTTTCATTACACCTAAAATATGCCTCTTTTCCAACTATTTTATATCAGTTCCCTCAACCCCTTTCCTTATCTCCACCCAATGATGTTCCCATTTTTCTCTTTATTCATCTTCTTTTTACCTTTCTTATTCGTCTCCCTATGGTTTTTCACTTTCCTTTTATTTTTCTCTTTTTTTTGAACTGAAATATGGACCATTTGTATGTGTTTGCATAAGCAACCTCCAAGGCCAATTCTGACACTTGCATAATTACATCATTATGTTAAGCAAGGACATAATTACATCACTTGTATAGTGATATGGCACATATTTATTTTTTTTATGTGTATGTGTGTAAACCTGTCTGCTATGTATGGGAAAGTGATTTGTGAGCAAAAGATAGGTTTGCATATTTCAACATATTTATAGATGTAGAATTAATTAATTTATAGATGGCTATCATATTTTACAGGCAATTAATTTTAATGAGTAGCTGTTAATATTTTTCTGTTTCTTGACAGATTTGTATGTGTGTGTGTGTGTGTACACACACACACACACACACACACATATATATAAAATAAAAACACACCTGAAAGGAATGCATAATAAGCAATATAATTTTTTTGATCTTTAAGGTGCTGCAAGGTATTTTTTGACTTTAAAATAAATGTTAAAACAAGTGTTAGAATAGTATAATATTTATTTCTTATCCAGTTTTCATGATTGCTCACTGACTAAATCAGTCTAGGCACTATTTGTTTCTTTACTTATTTAAGTAAATATTGTGCTAATACATATCTTTCTTTTAGCATATTTAATATCTCTTTCACAGTTTATCATTAAAAGGCATTTTATCACTTTAAATTATATTTGTATCCCCATCCCCTTTTAATTGCAGAATAATCCTATATTAGCCTGAGGACGTGTGACTGACTCACAAACTTTACAACTGAATGGATAGGGATTTAATTTAGGGTCCCCATGCAATTCTACCACTCTACCCAAATTATATTGTCTAAAATATCAGCATTTAGTATAATATAGTCTTCAGATCTGTTCTCATTTCTATCTCATGTTGATTATTATAACTTACTATATATGACTTTAGAAGGCTCAGTTGTCCAAATGTTACAACCAAACTTCTAACTAGCATTATAGCCTGTGACTTGATTTCTAAGTTTATCTAAATCCTTTTTATGTATTAGCTAAAACTCTAATGAAAGAACAATAATTTTTATATATACTCCTAATAAAACTGAACAGAAATCATAACTCATCTTTGTAATTTTTTTTCTTTTTGCTTAGACCAAAAATAAGTGGACAACTTGACAGCAGCGTAGTCAAATCACCTATACCCCCCCCCATCATTTTTCTGTCCAATTTTACCTTTCATGTAATTACTGGATAGGTAAAAAATAAATGCATGAAAATGTCTCAAGAGAAGCCCAAAATAACCCCAGAAATATTCCTGATGGATAATACAAATGACATTGGGTAGGGTCTGAAACAAAGGAGATGCTTTCAATTAAATATAAATTGTTGGAAATTAGTTTCCAGAACTAACTGACTGGCCAGGATAGTCGTATAACATATGTATCTTTTCAAAGAATGAATTAGTCTGTCAGGGAAATCTAGTCTTTGTGTAAGAACCTTGTTACAACAACTTTACCATCTTGCAGTGAATTTCCACATGTCTTTGTGACCTAAAAGCTGCATATGATTTGGGACCAAACTATTGAGAAGACAATACTTTTCCATAGAAGTGTCTGTCATAGAATATCAGTTTAGCTTGAGTTTTGATTGTCCTTTCATACATTTTTTCAGAAAGACTTTTGAATTTTTCTCTTACTCCTAACAGATATTCTAGTAAATACAATTATTTATATTACGCTAAGAATTTTTAATGACAGTTTATCAATATTTTATTATAAGATACCCTGAACATGCGTTTTAGTGCATGGATATGTAGGCAAGTAAACAAATACAAGGTATTTATTACTTTTTAGATAAATCTAAATAATAAGCAAGAGATTAAGATTAGAATGGATAATATAAAAATATACTGTATTGTATTATATTTGTTCAATGTTTTCTAATAAAATAGTGTGTTCAATAGGAAATTGTGAGGAACTGGATTTAAAAATAGAATTGAGTTTGATATAAATACCCTGAGCTTGATAGAAATATGTTGAGGGATATGTTTACTTTGAATAAATTTAAATCTACACAACTACCGGTAGATAAATTATATCATAGGTCATTAAAAGAATGAACTTTTATATATTATCTGTAAGAAATACTGCAGAACTGATTAATTGCCACATAACTTGAGGTTAGAGATTATTGAACCTATATTTAATAAGAGGCTAAAGGAACATCCATCAATTTATAGACTAGTTAGTCTAACACTGATAACCTTCAGATCATGAAGACATTTGTTAAGAAAAAATCTTGTCATTGCAATTTTGCCTGTTTTTCTATTTAATTCCAAATAAATGTTAGGGGCAAAAACCCCAGATACTAAGAGTGGTTTACCACTATAGAGGTAGTAGGTTCGTCTTCAATGGGTGTGCTTAAGCAAGGCTAGGCAGCCATGTGTACCATAATACAGTTTCCTGCACTTAGTGGAGGAAGGCTCAGTGACATAAATACCCTATTCAGTGAGTAAACATTATTCAATAGTTAATTTTCATTTATATATTTTTTATTCTGAAGTTTAGCCATGGAACATTTTGATCAAAGTGCTCTATTTTATCTCTTACTCCCAATAGCCACCTTTCCCACATCTTATTTATTTTACCAGATCAATATATTCCACAATTCTCAGTGCTTCAAAAGCAGTTTTTCAGTTTACTGCAGAATAGTATGCTTAAGAGAACAGGAAAAAGCAAACTTAAAAGCTCTTTAGACATGCTGACCTGGTCACTTTTACATATTCGCTATTGACTTACTTGGTAGATGGGAAGTGCTTACATCTCTAGATGCTGAGGAATCTGAAAATTGGAAGAACATATACGACATTTGAAAGCATAACAGATTGCAATTTTATGAAGACAAAAAGAAAAATGAAAGTGGGTAATTTGCCTTGTGCAAATGACTGCTTCTAGTAAAGAACTGAAAAATATGATCTGCTCTGAATAAATACATTTTGAAAGGTTACATAACCCAAATATGATCTTCTATGGTTGAAGATGAAGAAAGTAGCAGAAATAAGGAGAGAAAAATGGGAGAAGGAATAATGGAGAGGCAGAATACATTAACATTAAGCAAGAAGCCCTAGATGAACAGGAAGTGCTTTGGGAACCACCAATAGATTGAAATTGGGAATAAAACTCATCACATTATAAGTCATAATGAAAGTCTAGAGGTTCTTCTGTTACCTTGAGGTTAATATCATGCTTTAGAAATAACTATTTCATTCCTGAAACTTTGCTTCTCAACTCTGCAAATTTTCCAACTTCTATAAAATAGGAACAATACAAATATTTATTAATCAAGGAATCTCATTGCTTCAGATTTTAACCATATTATCCATTGTTCAATTTTTCAATTAGTTCCAATTATTAGATATCCAGGTGAATTATATTAGTCTTCCTCCAATATGGTAGCCTCCTGACCCCATACAGACAATCACAGGCTACAAGCTGAAATCTCTACAAGCTGAAATGTGGAATGATATATACCTCTTGTTCATGGTCAGTACCAGTTCTACTGCCGTGTTTCTCAGAAAACATGACCAATAATAAGCCTAATCCTACTTTTTTGGGGGTGGGCTTAATTTTGCCCCTACCCTGAAAATAAGCCTGGGGAGGTGGGCATGGGGAGGGAACTGTCTGGCTGCAGCTGCAGCCCAATGGCCCCTTGGGGGATTGTTCGCCAAAAAGCTTCCATTCCAAACGCTGAAGTTTCGGAGTGGAGGCTTTTTGGCGGAGGAAAATGGGGAGGGGTGACTTTCCTACCTGCCATCCTTCCCTCAGCCCGTGCTGTGCTCCAGATGGACGCACGCGGATGGGCAAAGTAAGTTAGAAGGTGCGGAGCTGCCCCATGCGTTCCGCGCCAGCTTACCTAAAGACACTTCAGCCAGGGCACACATGCCAATTAGGGCACCCCTCAAAAAAAGGGCCTAGCTGTTTTTTCAGGGGGCAAAAGAAAATAAGACCCAGTTTTATTTTCTGAGAAACACGGTATTAGATATTTTATTGTATCTGGCCTTATGGCTGTAGATATGATTTGAGTTGCCATAGTTAATTAGCTAGTTGGTGGTCAGGAAAAGAACAATATTTACAGATATTCAGAATTGTTTAGAATAATTATATTTTACCAATTGACATGCTGATCATTATTTTTGGAAATCTCCCAGAGCAGAAATGAAAAATTTCCATAGGAAAAATAAAAATAGATTCATCTTATTTTAGTGAACCTCTGAGTTCACAATAGCATGCCAAGCAAAACTGAAGCGAGTAGTAAATTATCCAAATTTGGAAATTCATATATACACAATGTGCTCCATTCCATATGATAATGAAGATTGTCACCGTTATTGGTAGATCCTAATCACAATTGTGGAATTTTTTTTATTGACCATATGAAAAGTGTTATACCAGAATTCTTAAATAAACTAAATATTAGACAGGTCTTATTATTCATACACTTACTTTTAAAAAAAATCAGTACACTTTTTATCACCGTGGCTTCTTTTGATCTTGAGACATGATCCTAAACATTACGCCCCCAACTGATTTTTGAAATTATTTTACAGCTCTTATGCATTTCCTAGCTTGCTTCTGACAATACTTGAATGACAGCATATTTTAGAAGTCATATCTACAGAGTTAAAGCTAAAAAGCATTTTCTTGGTGTGAATCTAAAATCGGTAGCTTACAATAACTGAGTAATGCATTCTGAAGAGATATGACTACTTTTGTGTACTTAACACTCAGATTTTCTTTTTGATCTCATTCTGCACATTTAAAAGCTTCCTAATCTTGTTTTTTATAGCTCATCTTGAAAGTTTATCAAGAGTTGCTTTCATACTGGATATACATGCACGCTATATCTGTCATATATTTCTTTTATCTTTTTTTAAAAAAATACATATATAACAAAATTTATTTCTTTGTAAATGTTTATTCATTTCTCTTTCTTTCCCTATCTCTTTGTTAGTCATTGATTATGTAATCTTATTTTGGGTTAAGTGGAATATTGTTGAGTGTATTATTATTAGTGGATTAGCTGGTTTGGTAGTGTTTATTGATGCTTCTTTGTAAGTAATATTTTAATGGATATCACATGTAATTACAGCTAAACATTCACTATTTTGGTGAATGTCCCCAAAACTACAAAAACAGCACCATCCCTCCTAAAACCCATCCTTGTAAAATGTGGAACTGTAGCTGCTTAACTTAGTCGAATGTCTATGGAGATTTTCAATCATCCAGGTCATAGTTGTCCCAAAGATACTTTTTCAAGAGGCAACTAAACTTTCTTGTTTTTCTTTGAAGATGTTTCGCTTCTCATCCAAGAAGCTTTCTTCAGCTCTTAGAGACTTAGTCAATGACAGCTGGTTATCAGAAAAGAAAATGGCAATCAAAAATGAAATATCACTTGCCTCTTCATCTAATATATTAGGGCAGGTGTATAACATGCAGTCAAGGATTGTATCTAATGCTTGTGTCTTTTTGTGGTGACTTCTCAGAAACCAGATAGAACAGTTTCCTACTAGTATGAAGTTGGAAATTGTATAACACAGTAATCATTAAGACAGGTTTACTATAATTTAAGAACAAATTGTCCTGAAATATGACATAATCTATTTTGTGATTCTTAGCTCTCTTCTTTTGATATCTATACTTTCATAAGTGTGACTTGAAAGAAGCAGGGTCCAGACCAAAATTTGATATATATCCTTGAAGAAAATTTATAATTTATATTCGCAACTGCAAGCTGCTAATTGTGTATGATGGTCCAATAATTTTTTTTTTGTGTAGTATCTGACTGGGAACATAAAGGGGAATATCAAGTTAAAGGTAGATTACAACACATAGCCTATAAATAGTCAGTTTTCTGTAGTTAGTGTAATGGAACTTGGCTTAAAATCAGAAATCATTGAGTTCTAATCCTCGCTTAGTTATAAAGCCAGTTGGGTAACCTTGAGGCTGTCACTCTGCTTCAGCCTTAGAATGCAGGTAATGGCCAAACACTTCTGAAATCTTACCAAGGAAACTGGAGAGATTAGTCCTGGATGTTGCTAGGCATTAACACTGACTTGAAGGCAGCAACAAACAAATCCATTGGTATCATTCATTTAAGTAACATTGTATGTTGTAGAAATATTACATAAAGAAGTTTTAATATAATATCACAAACATAGGGACCGATACTAAATTATTATTATTTAATTGCATTTCTACAAATGCTGAGATTCTTTTCTGTAATGTGCCTTATAATAATATCTTTAGTCCCTGGTCTACACAGCACTATTATATAACATTAAAAGTATTTCTTAAAATGATATCAGAGAGTGAATCATCTAATAGAAATATAATAATATAATAAATATTAACCAATTTACAGTCAGATACTATTGAAGATCTTTTCATAAATATTATTTTAAGACAAGATTCTCCTATACTATATCTGTGCATATTGTTTCTGTTTATTGTTAATAATCTTCTTAAATTGTATTGTTACTTATTGTAACCTATCATTATCAATTGTAATGTTTACAGTTTTACAGTCAAGATATAGTATTTGTACAACATAATCACAATTTATGAAAAAAAAATATTCAAAAAAATAAATATCTGTGTTGTTTTTGAGGTTCTTATATTCTTATTTCTTTATTCTTAAGTGTTCTTGTAAAAATGGTCTCTAGTTCTCTGGTGCCTTTTTTTCTTCGCGTTGTGAAGATACAGGCACTCAATCTTTTCCATTCATCTGGTATTACACCAGTTTTCTATGGTATCTTCATAATAGAGTTCATTACTTTCATACTCTCAAATTTCAGATCACCTTTTCTATCTGTTTGTTATAGTTTCCTGCTGCAACAGATATCATTTGAAGACAACAGAACCAAAATGTGAGTTGACTATTTTTTAATTTGCTATATGTTAGCATTTCTTTTGTATCTGATGCATTAATTCTATTCTATTGTACACAATTCAACAGATTTGAAAGAAGTATTTTTGTCATTCTTTGTTATTCTTACTATCCATAAAAGGTCTTAACTTGTTGTGATGTTTAGTTTTTCAAAAACCATCTCTCAATATTTCAGCAAAGAGGAAAAAAATGTCAAATGAATGACATTTTGGTGAATGCAGACCTTTCAACTTACTGATTTCAGCTCTATCCACCCATTTCTCATGAGCCTGGTGCCACCTTTGGTTATGTGGAGGGTGTTTTTTGTTTTTCCATATATTGTGTTTTTGCGTGTATTTAGTTTTGTTTTAAGTATGAATCTGTATATATCCTGTTTAAGTAAGTAATATTCACTTTATTTAGTGAATTAATTAATGAATATATGTGTATATATATATATATATATGTTTTTTGAGGTTTTCGTGGGTATTTGTATGTGTATCTTCGGTTATTCGGGTTTTCTCCCGCGTAGAATTGGAGGTTTTTTCGCAACGTTTCAACGAGATCACACTCGTCATCTTCAGGCTGTATGTTCGGACTC
>JANHFL010007878.1:34742-50610 GCA_032468155.1 Oxyrhabdium leporinum
GGAGGAAGGAAGTAAGGAAGGAAGGAAGGAAGGAAGGAAGGAAGGAAGGAAGGCAAGCTGAATAGTATGTCTGAAGCGCTACCACCATTCTGTATCTCTTCTCTTTTCACTGAATGTGAAGACAACTACATTTTTCTCCCATGTGCATGTGAGGAATTTTTAAAGCATGTTATGGTTATTCATTCAAAATTATAAAATCAGATTTACAGTTAGACTGCCAAGATAGGTATAAAAAAAATCATTTTATCAAAATTAAAATAATGGATTTGCAATTTACTATCTTATTTTAGGACATTTTCTACCACTCCACCATCCATTTTGCTTTGGCAGGCTGCCACATTCTTAAAGAATGAATTAATAGTGGACTGCCACTATTTTTAAGGATGCACACATACATAAATACTCAACACACTATTCTTCTGGAGCAAGGAATATTTTGCAAAGAAAAGAAAAAGTACGGTAAAAATTAATGAGCAAAAGACAACAAGAAGAAAAAAAATCTAAATCAAACCACATTTCTATAAGCACCTTTTACTTAACCTATCTATTTGCATTCTTGGAAAGCATCTTTCAACATATTCAGTCACCAATGTATACTTGAACTGCCAAGAAGTGACCCACATTTGACCACTTTCACTTCTGAAGATCCCTGCTACAATTGCTGGTAAAACTGTGAAAGTTTCATTTATATATTTTCAACTGGCTTTAAGGATTTTCTTACAGGGTGTATGCAGAGTCCAGTGACATGTTTGGAAATAGACTGAATTCTTATTCTTTGGAATATTAAAAGACTATAGAGTGTTCGGCAATATGTTATAGACACCAGGACACTAAGTTGGCAATTCTGTGTTTAACTCAAAATTAACCTGAAATATAAAGTGACATCATGAGGGATTTTTTGGCTCTCCACAAAAGAAGTGGAACACTTGCAGCGAGATAATTTCACATATATACAAAACAATGAAATATGCAGAAGTGGAGAAAAAGACTCAGCATATTTTTGAAATATCTAGTACTAAATGTCTGTACTGTGCACTTTAGGACTTTGTTGGAAATATTTGTAATAGTTGATGACTCACCAATAACAAGCAGCCATCAAATTGTTCACAGATTAATGAACACTTAGCTTATCTTTTAACGGTTCAGAAAATTCCTTTAGAATTTATTTACGATTTGATAAATGTTACTTCATGCTGAGTGACTGAGCGATCAATCAGAAATATTTGTTTCTTTTGTGCTGTTTCCCCTATGAACATTTTTTTCAGATTTCTAAATTATTGGGAAGATGCTTTTTAGACTATTCAATGGATGTGATTTTTAAAAGTTTTCATAATTTGAATACTAAGTAGGCTTACATATTCTGTAGCATTATAAATCTGTTGCTATAGAAGTTAGTTTCCTGAATTTTGTCAACAAAAATGTATAATAATTTGTCTCTAAAATTTTAAATTTTATATCAAACAGTGAAGAACTTCAAGATTTAAATAAAAAGTAGATACCACTGCATGCTAAGTTTATGTGAATATAATAATTTACCTTGGAATCTGCAGACTTTTTAAGAATGAGCTTTTTAACATGAGCTTTTTTTTTTAAATGAAAAACTTGAACTTTTCTGAAATAATAGAGTAGGATATGACAGGCAACATAGGTGGCATTAGATCACAAATGCTTCTCTGTTCCAGTAGTCTTCATTTTATGACAAAATAGATCCTACTTAAAAAAAACAGAGTCCTTTATAGTCATGTGAGAAGTATGACTTGCTTTCAGAATAACACAAGTTTGCCATGAGGCTGACAGCCTCCGTAAGAAAGCTGAGCCTCACATCAAATCATATTGGCCAGACTCCTCTGCAATAAACAGAAAGGTATCTTGAGTGCTGCTGGGCCCTGGAGCTGGATGAGGAGCAGGCTGAGTTTCTTGGGTGGTTGGATGGGAAGGAGGCCTGGATCTACTTCTGGTGCCGGTTGCTTTTGCTGACCAACTTTAGGTTCCCTTCCATGACCGAGTTGCTAGATTTGGAGTTGGCTGAGGTCTGGGGTGACTCTAAAAAATAGATGCAGAGCACCAGGTGCCACAGGAATGGGGGAAACTTTGGGAGACCCAGGATAGATAGTCTTATGTTGTGCTAGACTTCCAAGGGCCTCTGCCATCCATGAGGTAACCCATGTTCCACTTAACAACCAGCATGTTCATTTATTGATTACAATAAGAACAGAGATAAGGATCATCAAGTGAGATCTTCACTTGATGACAGTACAACATGCAACTGTAATGGGCAGACTCCATTACGGTCATAAGATGAAGACTACCTATACTAAAGAACATTAGGCCTGTTGTGCGTTGTCATTCATTATTATATTTATATTCATGTTTCATGCAGTTTGTTTAATATATCTTTATAATACAACTCTTGAGCATTTGTATTCCTTGAAAATGCAGATGAGGATGTAAATATTTAAATCAGGGCCCCCCAAACTCTTCAGCTAATTAATTTCCCCATGATTTTTAGATTGTTAATCAGCTTGGAAACATTTAATATGTGAAAATAATTTAATAAATGCTACTTTAACTAATAATACTACAAATAATAACAATAATCCTCCAGTAAAGCACTACCTTGATGTGGTTGTGGGGTTTGTGTGTTGTAAGGAAAATGAGAGCTATGCAGGAAGTTCAACCATACTAAAAAGGTCTCATCAGAGGAATCAGACAAAGAGTGTCTCTCCCCCCCAAAATATGATGAGATGTGAATAACAGAAACCCATACCAGCTTGGTTACCGCCCATGTCAGCAAGGACTGCTCTTGCTAGGTGTTGCAGTTCTTGGACATTTGGTGAAAACTGGACTACAGGACTAAGGATTGTTGGCTCAGCAATGAGAACCAGCAGCTACAGAACTAGGAAATAAATATACAATGAATGGAAACAAAGAAATAATTATTATCAATTATTTCAGTCATCAAGCCTTAAGAACAAATGCATACAAAGCCAGAATTGAGAAGACAGCAATAGATAGCAAGTGCCACCTCTGCAAAGAAGCTGAACAACCAGTTAACCACCTAATTAGATGCTGCAAGAATATTGCACAGACTGAGTACAAACAATGGCATGTTAAAGTAGCAACAATGGTACATTGGAAGATCTGCAAGAAATACCATATGTCTGGTTGAACCATAAAGTAGAGACAATCACAGAAGTGAAGAAACAGAACTGATCTGGGACTTTCAAATAGTTTGGTACCTGCTGCATCATATCAGACTTAACAATTGTCAATATGAAAGACAAAAATGGTGACATGGCAATACCTGGAGACAGCAGAATAGAAGATAAGGAACTGGAGAAGATAACAAAATGCAAAGACCTACAAATAGAAATAGAGCAACTGTGGCCAAAGAAAGCAAAGGTGATACCAATAGTAATAGGTGCCTTGGGTCCAATCCCAAAACAACTAGAGCACCACATGAACACCATCTGCATTGGCAAATTTACCACCAGTCAATTGCAAAAGGCAACTTTATTTGAAACACTTACATCCTGCAATGATACATTTAACACCATCAAACATCTACATCTGCCTATCTCGGGTCTTTGGGAAGGACTCTATAGGTGGATAAAAGTGCCAAATCCAGTCTGAACATCTGGTTGACTGTGCAACAAACCACAATAACAATTACAATGGATAGTCCCAATGACCATTAGAAGATGATATTTATGACTTCCGGCTGATGTCACAGTGTTACCAGTCACAGGGAATGGAGCTCTCTGTTCCTGTGCTGGCTTATCCCTGTTTGTGGATTCCGAAAGGAGCCAAAGCCACCTTGTAGGGTCAGCGAAGCTAAGGAGGGGCTCTCCAAGAGGTCGCAGCAGAGAACGAAACTCTCCTGCTGAACCCTGGGGCTTTTTTTTCCCTCTATGCCATGGCAAGGAGAAGAGGCAGTCTAAGATGGCTGCCACAAAGCTGGGACAGCTGAGGAACATCTAAGAATTGTACTGGAGCAGAGTTGGTAAACAGCGTCTGGAACTGGGTGAGAAGAATCCTTTTTGTTCAAATTTCAACCCCAAAAAGAATATCCAGGAAAAGAGAGGCTCACAACTATTTTAAAAAGTAGCAGCAACTTAACACTCTGAGAAAAAATTTCAAAACTGAAGGAAAAAAGAATCAAAGGGAAAAAGGCAGAAACATCATTAAAAATACAGAAAATTGGACTTTTAAATTGGACAGGCATTGTTCTGGATAGGCATTTTGAAATGCTGGAATTATCCACTTAAAAATGAACATATTTTTACATTGTGGCAAATTGGAAAATAATGTTTAACATCGAAATCTAATCTAAGAGTGCCACCTGCTCATGAAAGGAAGAATAACACATTCCCAAAATCTTGGAAATATTTGACTACTGGAGATTTAAATGTAAGAATAAGAAAAACACTATCACTAAAATGAACCTTGAAGATTACAGCACAAGAATGAATTTATAGAGAGACTTACGGAGGTTCTGGAAAACCTATGGGACTATCCAGAGAAACAGGTTGATCAATTCTGGGATACAAAGAATTAAGAATATTGAATTTTTTGAGAAGTTACTTTAGGCCTGCATATATGGTCTTTGGATTATTGGACAAAAGAAGGACACAATAAAATTTAATGAGATGCTTCATCAAGAAGAAATGAGTGGAATTTGGGAAGAGATGCCATTGTTAATTCAAAGTACAAGGGAGACACTGACAAGACATTATAAGGAAATTATGAACCAAATGGAGAGCACAATGAGTGATCAAGATGCCCAGGAAGAGGAGGAGCCAATTGAAAGAGTAGATGAAAAAACATAACAGACAAAACAAATGAAACAAGATGATAAGAAGGAGGTAATAACAAAAATAATAAGGATTGATGACATAAGCCAAGGGGAGAGTATTCTAAGGAAATTAAAAAAGGAACCGGAGAACCAGGAAGAATTTTCTGGAAGAGAAATAAGGGCAAGAGTAGATATTATGAAAACTAGACAACAGAGAAGGGCAGAGAAGGGAGAAATGTTCAAAATGAGTAGCCAAGGTGTGGAAGTAGATAGAAATAAAGATCCAAGAGAGGAATATGGGAGACAAGCCAAGAAATGAACAATTAAAGCTTTAAAGCAAGTAAGAGACGATGGTTAGAAAGGGAATATGTTTAAATATTCCCTTAGTAGTAGCATAATCAAAAGCTAGAATACGGATGGAAACTAGAGACAGGGGGGATTAATAAAATACACAGTTTTATATAATAAAGATAATTAATAATAAGAGGGGAAATCAGAATTTGAATGATGGTATTATCAAGTATGTTTAAATAATATGGGGATTGGCATAAAATAATATATTAAACTATTGATTAAACAAATAATGAAAGATTATAATTTAACGTGAATATGTGTATGTTTGCTAAATGTAATAAATATTTTATTTATATGACATGAAGAATACGATGATTGATATAAAAATTACATATTGAAATATTGAATAACCAAATAATGAAGGATTATAATTTGAATAAATAAATAATGGAAGATTATAATTTAACCTAAATGTTTGTATTATCATCAGAATTATATAAGCTTGTTAACTGTAATAAATATGATTAATAATATTTTATTTGTGTTAAAAGGTATGACATTTAGAACATTGAAGTATTTAATAACTAAATAATGAAAGATTATAATTTTACATAAATATCTGTATTATTAGAATTATATAAGCTTGTTAAATGAAACAAACATGATTAATACTACTTTAGTTGTATCAAAATGTATGACACTCGTGTGCCACACTGGTCACGCATTGATACCTGTGCAAAAAAGAAGAAAAAGATGGTGTTTACCACTTTGGGGAACCTTATTTAAATGAATCTTATTAACGTTTTCCTGATGGTACTATTGATTTGACACAGTGTTTGTAGAAAGAATGACCAATAAAGACTTAGAATGGGAATGAAGCAAATGTAAAGAACCAAGAATAAAAGCAGATAATTTAGGAAGCTGTCTAAAGTTTTCAACTCTGCTGAAGGAACATTTTTTTTTTATTGTTCATATCTCAGAACACCTATAAGAGGAAATCAGTTTGTTGCTCAGAGCATTAAGACAGATGATTTTTTTTCATGCTAGCATCCTTCCAATATGTCACAGCAGAAAATTCTATCCCAGACATCATTCTCACTATGTGACTTAATTGTCTGCGTAAAGGCAAGATCACCACTGTTCTGAATATAAATGCAAAGTGAGCTCCCACTTGGCAAATGAAATATTTGACATACTTTTATGTGAACATTTTCTGAGCAGTGCCACACTCACACCAGGTAGCAATGCAATGTTCATCATTAGTGCTGAAGAAATCTCAAAAGACACAATTAAATTAAAGAGTCCACTTAGGCAGCAGATGCCAAAGTTTCAGTATTAGATGTATTTGTCATAATACACAGACTCTTGATAATAATGTGCAAATAATAACAGCATCATTAACTCACTTTCCTTCACCCACAAATATCTCAAAAGTGCTTTAAGCTGGTCCATGTAAATTGTTCACTAAATGCAAGAATGATTCAGTATAGCATCTGGCTTAGTCACAAAATATTTTAATAGTTATTTTTAGCTTGTTATTAAACACATAATACAATTAATGGCTCTTCAAGTAAACCACCTTCTCAGTAAAAGCAATGGGGAACTGTTCAAAGTGTCAGATTATGTTGGACCTTGATCTTTAAATCATCAAAATGGCATAATTAATTCCCGTTCAGACACTATATATTAAAACTCTGAATGCTTTTATTCTGTAGGCTAAGTGATACATTTAAGATTCTTCACACATCAAACTGCAACCTTTAAAACTATAGAATATTCATTAAAATGTATATTTTACATATCTGTAGATGAGCAGTTCCACAGTTTAATTACATTTTGATTTTCTTCTATTTTACAAAGAAAATGGGAAGCATTTAACTGAAGTTTATTTATATACTCACAGAGAAGTATGTCTCTATTGTTTAGGACAAAAAGGTAATATGATTGGAAACAAGTTGCAAAACAATGGGAAAAATTGTGCCTTAGCATTTACAAGAATGGATACATCATAGCATTAACAACTATTACATTCCTGAATCATTGTTGAAGCATGTATTAGGTAGGCAAATAAAGCCTACCTTATACAGGCAGATCCCACCTTCTCCCTAGTTTTACCTTACCTGTCAAAAAGCCACAGTGAAGTTGTAGTTTTGAATGATGATCTTTTCCAAGAACATAATAAATGCTGTAGGTTTGTATTAGAAAAAACTGCCATCTTGATGTATTTTTCCATATACGTGAATGCTGTATTAAACATTACCTTTATAACATTAAATATATATAGAAATATATATGAGCGTATAATAGATGTACAAAACTTTTCAAAGATAGCATGTGGCACAATACTGCCATCCACATACCAATATAAGATATATACATAGAGGTGTAACAGTAGCTTTTTGATAAAACATAACATGACATTCTTTGCATTCTTTGGCCCTGCTTTACAGATAGATATGCCCATCTCCATTAGATAACTATCTAGACCAGGGATATCAAACTCAAGGCATCATGGCGACATCACGTGACATATTGGGACTTCGCGCCCTTCGCTAAACCGGGGGTGGGGGTGGCCAGCAAGTGACTCATCTGGCCCTCAGGCTGGGAATTTGACAGCCCTGATCTAGTTTTCTATGTTGGAAAACTTCCAATGAAGAGGAAGAAACCATTCTCTGGAGTAACTTATTCCTCTAGTGATATTTCTTACTGTCAATAATTTCTTACTAATATATAATCTGTATCTTCTGCCTTGCAGTTTCATTCCATTAGTTGTAGTAACCCTCTGCAGTAAGTGAGAATAAGTCTAAACCCTTTATAATATAGCTGCATTTCAGATGTTTGACATCAGCGATCATGTTCCTTCTCAGTCTTGTTTTCTGCACGCTAAATGTACCTATTCTGACCCAGCCTTAGCAGAAGCAAGAAACAGACTCCTTGTCACTAAAAACCCCTCTTTATTTACATCTTGTGAATGAATTGCATTCACCACCGAAAAGTCCAGGCAATAGTCCTTCAAAGAGTTAACTGCAGTAACAGACCTTAGTAGTTCCTTGCAATAATTGCAAGGCCATGAGCTCCCAGCCAAAAGGCTGCAAATTAAGTTCTGGCAAGCAGTCTCTGTGGCACAAAATGCAAAATCTTCAGAAATACGAACTGTTGTCTCCTACGACAACCACTCCCCTTTCCTTCTATTTATTCCCAGCCAGAGAGGGGCCATTCAATGTTCATGTGTGCTTTGCTTCCCGAGTCAACTCCTTGTCCTCCGTTGTTCCCCTTTTTTAACAGTTCTGCACATACGTGCATCTGGAACAGGCCCCAGCTGTTCTTCCTCCTCACTCCAAAAGCAGCTGCCTCTCCGGTGGCTGGGAAATGTTGGATGGCCCTGGCTCTATCTCTACATCTCGCACAGAGCATCCATCAGCACTTTCCCCAGACTCCAAAACTGGCCCAAGTTCCTGCCCAACCTACTCATTGTCCGAGTTTGCTGCCAGCTCTGCTGGCAGCTGGTGGGCCACAACACTACCTAGGTCTTCTAACATTTCTTCATAAGACTTAAGATGCCAGTCATTTTGCCCTTTTGGTAGCCCTGCTCTACACTTGCTAAAGTTTATCTTTGTCTTTTTAAACTGGGAATGTAGAACTGAATCTAATATTCAAGTGAGATCTGACCAAGGCAGAATAGAAGGGGTAATTACTTCTTGCTCTGGACTCAACGCTCATCTTAATTCTTCTCAAAGATGTAACTCTTCGCAGATATATTATAGTACTGGGATACATTAACTTGTAATCCATTAGTACACCCAAATCCTTCTCACGTGTGCTGCTCTTGAGCCAGATTCTGTACATATTTCTTTTATTTTTCTTAGTTAGACGCATGACTTTCATTTTCCTTCTTAGATTTAATTCCACTTGTATTCTGCCCACTGTTCTAGTCTGTATAAGTGTGTCTGAATTTTTCCTTCTGCTCCTAAGCATCAGCATCCTCTAATATCTTTATATCTGCCTCCTTTATTTTTGAGCTTGCAACACAAGCTGCTTAGTTTGCCAGCAGAAAAATTATTCTGAGGACTGCATAGAGGTCTGCTGGAATATGCCAAAGTTAAGTTTGCAGTAAGATTGGTATGTCTGAAGGAGCTGACCTTATGGCTGTACCCCTTCTTCATTTCTCAAGACCATCCTTAATCCATCCTTACTGACATCACTTGGTAGAAGCACTAATAACCACAGAACAACTAAACATTCCCACCAGAGCACATAAAATTTTTGTATATAAATAATTCTATAGCCCCAAATAAATTCAACTGGGTTGGTCATCGTTTCTGCATTCATGCATATCAGTATGCTCACACTTTGCTTTTTTTCTGGGCAAAGTTACTTGAAGTCACAAATCAAACTTTATCAGAGGAAAAAGTAAAGGGAGAATTGGTAAAAGAACCCTAAGTTCCAGGGGAGAGTCTTCCCTGAGATTCTAGTCTGTCCTAAGTGACATGGGCAGAACCAATTTCATTTACCTCTTTGCAACCTCCAATTTGTCCCTTTCCCCCAAAAAACAACAACAACTAATTATAACAGTGGCTGCTGGTAGAGGCAATCCCTTAAGGGGGGTATTGGAAGACAAGTGCTTCTATATGAACATACCAGATTGGCAAAAACAATTGGGAGAAGGTAGTCCCAAAGATATCTGGGTCCTAAGCTATTAAGGTCTTTAAAATGTTAATTAGTACTTTGAATTGTATTTTGAAGCCAACTGACAAGCAGTGCAGCTTTTGAAACAAAATTATGTATATTTCACTACCTAGGGAGAAAATCAAAATGTTACTTATGAGTATTTGCCCTAAGCGAACTGATTACTAAAGTTCTCTTTTTATTTTTATGTTTTTGCATATAAACTGAATAAAATATATTTGGTCTGTGTCAGCACTTTTCTTCAGTGAGACATCCTAATGATGTTTCATTTCACTTAGATCACGGGTGTCAAACTCGTGGCTTCACATTGCCATCACGTGACATTTCATGATGTTTTTACCCTTCGCAGAACTGAGGTGGGCATGGCCTGTGCGTGACGCATCTGGCCTGTGGGCTGCCAGCTTGACACCCCTGACTTAGATGCTTTGCATTACTTCTTGAACCTTCTTCTGCACATCCAACATGGAGATCAACCTCTTTCAACACTTCTAGTTCAATCTGAAATAATGAAGGTGACCTCAATAATAATGCCAAACAATAACATCTTCTCTCAAATTTTAGAAACAGGACTATATGTTGTTTTATGAAACACTTTTTAAGAAATTGAAGAAGGAGAAACCCTTTAAAGTTTTGCAGACTCTTAAATTACATGCATTTTACCAATACTTAATGGAGAAACAGCTGTTACTCTAGCTGACATGAGTATATTTGAAAAAAGAATCTTTAATTCTCATTGCCTGGTCAAATATTACAGCTTATTCATTATCTCTTCTAGGAAAAAGCTTGAGCACACTCTCACAGGAATTAATTATGAAGCAATTAAGCCTTGTTAAAGCTCCTACTTGCTGCATTTACAAAATTTACAATACTGCAGATCACTCCCACACAATGGGGAAGGGGAGGAAAAAGGAAGTTGTAGGGCACCATACAATTCATTCTCAAAATGATTGTTCCCTAACAGCTGGCTCATTTTTCTTCTTAAACAATGACACTACCTAGGGTTTCTTTCTTGAACGTAAGACATTGTCTTCAAAATAAGTTTCAGATGAGTTCTACCTTTCTGTAAAATGAGACATGCACGGCTACTATGGAGATTAAAATCTAACTTTGCTCACTGCTTTTTATGCAGCACTTAGAACAGAAGTCAGGATATTGGTAGGAATCTTTTTTAGATGAAATATGAATAAAGTGATGAAAATAAGGTGCTTTACATTCAGTGCTGAATGCTATTGATATCAGTAATAGAGTGCTTAAGAGGTTCCCATAAAATGAAATAAGTAAAGAAAAATGAATACGAAAATATTAATTGGGATTACAGAATGCTTCAAAATAGTTACAACATTTAAATATTTTAAAAACATTGTATAAAATAGGACTGGGCAGCTTTCCAGTTATTTCTGAATATTTATTGTACATAATATCACAGACAATCATAGTATGAATGATTGGCTGGAATTCAACAATATCTTGAGGATTACAAGTTTGATTTGAAAGGAAGGAAAGCAGAACAATGGCTTTCCATTGCAGAAAAAAGCAAACTGGTTTTGTTCTTTATAAATATACAGTAGCTAATATGGTTATAAAGAGCTTTGAAGAGATGCTTTGACTTGATGAAGCTTTGATTAAATCATCGTATTAAAGCAGATTTGCTAATAGAATCTAGCATTCACTCTGAAGCAGCAAATCAGACCAAGTAGCTTTAGAGTGCTTTGCAACCACCCATAACTCTCAAAAGATTCATCATGGACAGCCTAGAGAACACAACATGACAATACAATATACAGTATAATGCAATACATAAAATATCAAGTTCACTTTCATAGGCAGCTCATCTTTTTTTCATTTTATTAAACTGTGTTCTAATCAGACCAATAGTAGGGTGTGTGTTTGTGTCAAAGTAACATTGTTTTTCCTCTCATTAAATTTCTCCGCTTTTTAATAAGGTCAGCTGGAAGGTTTAATTTTGTATTCTCCTATGTTACTGGAATTTTATAGTTCTGGACTGGCCCTGGGAATTTAACTTAGCCCTTAGAATATGAAATAAAGGATGAACAACTTGCCATATAGCACTAGAGCAAAGCTTGCTTTTAAATTCTTCATGGCTAAGATTTTGTGCTCTCCCTATCAATAAATTGGTGTTGAGCTAATGTTTATAGGCATTGGTTAAAATATTTGCTGTCTTTAAGAATGGATGAGGAAGAGGGTTAACATGATACAAATGCCATACTCTTTCAGGCTAACCCTAATGTAACCTCTTCTGTTACATTATTCCACTGCCTCCATTACCTATAGAAGAGTGACACAAGGTAAGATAATGCTCAAGTGTTTTCCAAACTAAAAGCAGTACATGGAATTAGATATACAAACTGGTTTCAGAAAAATCAAAGGTATTCAGGATCAAGATGCAAACATTAGATGTTTAATGGAGAAAGGAATATAATTACAAAACACATTTATTTTTGCTTTATTGATTATACTAAAACCTTTTTTGATATAGACCACAACAAATTGTGAACACCCTTTAAAAACATGAGTAACACACAATGTTATCTAGATAATAAAGAATTTGTATTTTGACAAGGAACGGACATGGAATAATTAGGTGGTTCAAAATTGTAAAAGGAATGTGTCCAGAATGGATATTGTCTCACTATTTATTTAGTATTATGAATAAAATAGAATTAAAAATAGAATTAAAAGTACTGGGAGAAATAGTACACAATGATACTCTTTTGAAGGCTTGAATCTAGGAAGAGATTTAAAGCATCTCTGTCAGCATTCCAACTAACCAACTCCAAACCAATAAACTGTGAGACAAACAGTTCCTCAAAGTTTCATTTTATTAGAGTTGTCATATTGGCACATCTGGGAAAACCAAAATCTGAGAGTTCTGGGTTTTCCCTTCCCAAAAGAGAATACAAAGATCCATCCCCTGCACCCATCAGTCCATCACATGGTCCAATCAAATCTTCATCCCCACTGGAGACATCCTCACCAGATGCAGGGCAACATGTCCTTGACTCTCTGAAAAAGAATGTTGTTGTGTCTATTCTTCTAGCCCACTATGAGATTCCCACCTCCCAAATTCTCAGACACCGAATGTGGCAGCGTCGAAATTTCCAAGTAAATATGGCTTCCAAGGCTGACAACCTCTTTTTGAAGATGAAAGAAGAAAATGCCAAAGTCAGCCTGATGCTCCATATTATAAAATACATATTTTCCCACTCTCATTATGTCAACATGTAATGCTAACCCAATAAAAACAGATAGAAAATAAATTAAGTACTGACAGATTTTATTTCCCTATCCTGAGCTAACAATATCAGCAAGGATGGTGACTGCAACCATGAAATAAAAGAAAAGAAAAACTTACTTCTTGGGAGAAAGACCATTATAAATCTACACAAAATATTATAATTTAGAAAAATCATACTGCAAACAATGGTATATATGGCCAAGAAGTGATTTTCTCAGTTTTAACATATGACTGTGAAGGTTAGATAATCAGACAGTATGAACTTGGAAAAACTGACACCTCTGAATTTATGCTGCTGATATAGTGTTTACTGGATGCACTAACATTGAAGGTAAAGTTTTAGTATTCTGAATGCACAATGAAAAGACAAGAGCTTACACACACACACACACACACACACACACCCCACCCTATAGCGGCGTCCAGAGGGGAGAAGTTGAAACAGTTTATGTCCAGGATGTGAGAGATCTGAAGATATTTTGTTAGCCTTCTTTCTGGTTCATGTAGTGTACAGAATTGAAGGCAGGCTGGCTGCAATTATTTTTTCTGCAGTTCTAAATATCCATTGAAGTCTGTACCTGTCCTGTTTGGTTGCTATGCCAAACCAGACAGTTATTGAGGTACAAAGGACAGACTCAGTAATTGCTCTATAGAACTGCATCCTTGGGCAATCTAAGCTTTCTGAGTTGATGCAGGAAGAACATTTTTGTTGTGCCTTTAATAATGTTTATAGAGTTAGGTATCCATTTCAAGTCCTTGGAGATAATAGAACCTAGAAACCTGAACTGTTGATACTGTGTTGCCTAATATTGTAAGAGGTGAATAGGAAAGTTCTTCTAAAATCTACTAGCGTTTGTGCTAGTAGATTTTGTGACTTTTGTGCCACTAGACCGCTGGGCTGCTTCTGTGGTCACACAACCTTCATTTTCAATCTTCCATAACAGTTTCCCAGCCAGTCTTGTAGGGCAGTGCAGGACAGTGCAGGGCAGAGGAAACTCCTACACAACTTTCCTGGCCCATGCTAGTTCCATGCATAATCGTCCAACTTGTGCCCCTGAACATGTGGGAACAAGCCTTCCCTAACTCATACTTTACCTCTTGCACATCCCCTCACATCCTCCTTTATCCACACTGTCCCATCTACATTCCCTGACCACTTCATGTACACCCCTATGCATAATTCCCGACCACCTCATGCAGTTTCCCTGACCCACATAGCATCTCTTTCAAATCCTCACATTTCTCCTTTCCCAACTTGCAACCCTTCTGACTCATAAAGAATCTCTTGGGGCCCTCACATACCTTTCCTACTTTACCCTGTCATGCACTAACCTGACCTTTACAACACTTCTTAAGCATCCCCCACACATTTTCCAAACCCACAGCATTCTTCCCATGTGCCATCCCTAACCAGTTTGGCACCTTTCACAGACCCATGTGACCTCATGGAAGAAAGGGAAGGGAACATGAGAATGAAGAGGCAGGGAAATGAGAAGGAGGGAGGAAGGGAGGAAGGAAGGAAGAAATATTTATGATGCTCCCTGCCAGCTTCTCACAATAAAGCTCAATCGGAAAACCAGCAGAAATCAGTTCTTCCATTGCTTTTTTCCCTGGTCAATTTTGTTTCTTTGTTCAACTAAGAAAATATCTCTGCGGTGATGACCGAAAGGCTCACAAGCTCATTAGTGAGCTTATAGAACTAAAAATTTGGTTGACATCATGGCAAACTGTTATTCAACAGTTCATGAAACATTGTCAGTTACTGAATGTCTGAACAATAATATTGAGTATTGTCCTGATGCAACAAATTATTGCTGGCAATGATGAAATATGTCCAGGGAGAGGCCAAACTTGCCAAACATCTACACTGACTGTCCTCATATTGTAGAAAAGTAGAAAACTCAGTGATCACAGAATGTAAACCTACATTATCCCTAACCTATACTACCTGAAAAGTTGAATTAAATGCTATTTTGAATCCTGACCATGTCTAGGACTCACAATGGCGAGGGTGGTGTAGATAGCTGTGTGGATGTGGCCATGTGGGTGCAAATATTTGGGTGTGGATGGCTTGGCATGGATGATTTGCTATGGATGATTTGTTGTGGCTAGCTCAGTGTGACTGGGTGGACATGGCCAGATGGGCACACATGGGTGGGTGTTGCTTGGTCAGTGCAGAACAAGTCACCCTGATCAACTGAACACGGGGACAACTCAGCACCCATCAGAAGAAACATCAGCTAGTAATGTGCCAGCCAACACTTTAACCACCCCACCACATTTATTAGGGAATTTAGGAAAGGAGATTTCTGCATTACTTTTGCATTAGTCTTCCATATTTAAAGTGGCACTTGAGCTATATGCATTGATATAGATATTCCATAGTATTGAAATGTATAATGAGAAAATGTATGAAGAATTGTGCACAACATTTATAAACAAATAAAATTTGGAATTTAAAAGAAAATCTGATTTTGGAAAAATTCACACACATAGAAAAATATTTACAATAACAAATTTATATTCTTTGATGAGGTTGTAGGTGCTTCATGATGAAAACAGATACTACTGTCAGCCCTAGATCCATCTTGAATCAGATTTGGGGCTGCCACAAGGGAGGATGGATAACTGTGGGGATGAGAGTGAAGTGAGAAGGGAGGATAGCCACAACAACATTCTTTCACCAGACCTCAAGGTCAAGTCACTGGACTTTGAAGGGGAATGACTGGACTTGGCAGGAGTTCAGAAGGGTGGTGGATTATTATTATTATTATTATTATTATTATTTATTAAATTTATATACCGCCCCATTCCGAGGACTCGGGGCGGTTTACATA
>JANHFL010007879.1:0-10223 GCA_032468155.1 Oxyrhabdium leporinum
AGGCGGGCAGGGGTGGGGCCAGCCAGAGGTGATATTTGCCGGTTCTCCGAACCAATCAAAATTTTCCCTACCGGTTCGCTCGAACTGGTGCGCACCGGCTAGATTTCACCTCTGCTGGCTGGTGAATTCTGGGAGTTGAAGTCCACAAGTCGTAAAGTTGCTAAAGACCCCTGGCTTAGAGGGCAGAATGAACTATAGTGTCTGGAGGCATCCTGATGCTTTTGGGCATCAGTGTAGGCATCAGCATATCTAAAGCACAGGCAATTTGAAGATGCCATAGGTAGGACTGAACGTTTTCTAGCAGCTTTGTAGCTGATGCACATGACAGCATACTGGTCTTCATTGCACAGCAGTGATACTTTTTTTTTTAAACGGCTGGAAGAGCAAACAGTTACTTAATTGCTCCAAAGTATGCCAAATTGCTTTTCAGCCCACAGTGGGTGGTACCTTTTAAAAAATTGCTGTCTTCATCATGCGTTTTGTCTTGTGAGAGAGACTTTACATTTGCCTTGTGCTCAACATAAATTTCTTGCTGTGAGCTGGCCTTATTCCATATTTCCTCCAAGAAGGCTGATTGCTTGCTCCGAGTACCATGTTAGAATGGAATTGTGCTGATCTTTCCAGCTCATATGCAACCTTGTAAATTACACGTCAGAGGTGCTTGATCATCTCCATTCTCCCTTATCTGGTATCTCACTTCTCCATCTGCAATAACTCAGTGGCAGCAAGTTTCTTATAAAAGGGGCACCAAGCAAGCAGACCATAGCAAATGATGCTGATGTGAGGACACTGATATTAAAAAAAAACCCAAAAACCTACCCTCCTACAAGAATCTTTATCAAAAGCATTTTTATCTACTATAACAAAAAGCAAAACAAGGGTTCTCATATGAATGGAACAAAAGGGTTAAGCTGACCCAAAGTCTTAAGAAGTGAACATTTGTGGCATTCAACAATGTACAGTCTGCTAAGTTGTTATGCCATTATTTACTTGGCAGGGCTTAGGAGATGGAAGACTTCTGCTCCATTCCCTGTCATTAGTAATTTAATTCCTTTAATTAAGGTCAGTTTTTTTTTTCTATTCTCTATTGATTGATCGACAGAAGCTGCTGTTCTAAAAGAGGGACTGATTATTTCTCATTTGTCATCCTTAGGTGTAGATTTGGCAAACAACCTTCAAAAATTATTAATTTGGGGACATTGCTTGTAACCATGTTTATGTTGTTAATGTATGGTTACAATTCTTACAGTTCCATTCATTCAGCCTTTAGAAATATAGTACTTTGTTGCTTAATAAATAACCAGGTCTTATTAGATTAAGCTGTATTTAGGCAGGGCTCTGCTTATGGAGTTCAAGTGATTTAATAGGTGTTATTATGGTAATTAGAAAATCATCACAGTTAAGCAATATTATTGAGCTGCAAAGGTTCTTAATAACCAAATTTAGAGACAGGCCTGCAAACAGTAGTCTTCCATGACATTAATGCAACTCCCCTCTAATAATTGTGTGAGAGTGAAATGAAAGGCTCTTTTGTTAGGGGAATCACTCATTAGCTACTGGACTGAATAAGAGAGTGTGGAGGGCAAAATAAAGTGCTCTAAAGGCACTGAGCAAAATGTGTCTAAGAGGATCAAAACTGGAGCAAGAACCACATATGCATTAGAAAAACCTCAAACAATCTTAGCCTTATGAATACCATTAATTATTACTGGAGCACAGAGGAGGTTAGTTGTGATCAGTCTGTTCCTTCTTTTCTTTTGAAGTTCTTCTGGAGCAGCTTCTCCTTTAGGCGCTGATTTTAATTATGTGCAACTGAATTTTAGTACAGCTAGCACAGGGGTGTTAAACTCAAAGCGTCATGTTGTCGTCACATGACTTATCATGACTTTCCCCCCCTTTTGCTAAACTGGGGGTGGGCGTGGCCAGCGTGTGACACATCTGGCCTGCAGGCCACGAGTTTGCGACCCGTTAGATGAAACATCAGCTGAATTTTGAAATCCCTATTTCCCTAAAGCTTTTCTATACAGGTTCATATTCCATCATGAGCAATGGGATATCAAAAGAGAAATCCTGGTTGTTTCACTTTATTCTTTTATCCATCTCTACTTCGTGTGAGAGCTACATATTTTTCAAATTTTGGCAGTACCGTACATCACAAATTGGAAGTGTCCCAGACTGAGCTGGGACCATGCGACAAACCCTTGCACATTTACAAAAATGCAGGGCCTGGTTGTGTGAACAACTAAGCATGTATAACGTGTTCCAGAGAAAAAGAGATACTCTTTGAAATATAAATGGTAGAAACAAACCGTAGGAATAGTGGTGGGAATCAAAAATTTTTACTACCAATTCTGTGGGTGTGGCTTGGTGGGCATGGCTTATTGGTCATGTGACTGGGTGGCCGTGGCCACCCCACACCCCATTTTGGGCCTAGTAGGTCTCCCTGCAGCCTCCTAGGAGCCAAAATGGGGCATGGGGGCTCCGTACCACACACCCCTGTGCCCCATTTTGGGCCTAGTGGGCCTCCCCAAAGTCCCCTGGGAGCCAAAATGGGGCACCGGGAGGGGGGGCGTGCCGCATCCCCCCCCATGCTCCGTTTCCAGCTTAGTGGGCCTCCCGGCACTTACCTGGGAGCCAAAATGGGGCACGTGGGGATGTCTAATTTCTTAGAGTGGTCATTTTGTACAATTGGAGAACGGGTAGTAGAAGGCCTATTTCTCCCATACTTGTCTTCTGCTTTTCTTACCATTGGTGGCAGGAGAAGTGGAGGGAAAGGAGGAGGAAACCAACTCCTTTGGTGTCAGTTCTCCAGCCCCATAGAGACATGGTCATAGCTGGTCCTAAAGAAGACATTGTTCACTAGGGCTCTCAATTCACCCTCTTTTCCGGTGCAGACAAGATCTCTATTCTGCTTCATTGCTCGAAATGTGATCAGCCCCTTATTAAGCCAGCATTATTTTCTGCTGGCTCCCATGCTGGATAAGAGCATTTGCATGCTGCTGTGTGAAACAACCCTGTGGGGTCAAAAATGGAACTTAACTTTTTAATAATATGTCTTCGACTTCATGTCTATGGAGATTTTCAGTCATCCAGGTCATGGTTGTCCCAAAGATGCTGCTTTTTTTTCTTTTTAAGAGTAGCTGGACTTTCTGGCTTTTCTTTAAAGATGTTTTGATTCTCATCCAAGAAGTTTCTTCAGCTCAGCTTTGAAGAAACGTCTTCAAAGAAAAACCATAAAGTCCAGTTGCCTCTTAGGGGGGGTGGAAAAAGCACCTTTGGGACTTCTAGCCTTCAGTTCAGCAGCTGTAATATTTGAAAATGCTTAGAAAATGCAACTGGAATATTTTGGAGAAAGACATTTTAATAACCACTACTTCTCTATACTTGATGCAATTTTTAGGATGGGTGAAAAAAACTAATTCTAGCATTTTAAAAATTTCTCAAACAGATTCAAGCACACAAGATGAATCTGAATTATTACATGAATGGTTTGAACTAGCACTGGAAAAGAACAGATTAATGCGCTATGAAGCTGAACTCTTGATCATGTAAGTAACTGGCAGTTTGCATCAATGGTTAGAATATATGAACTGTATGTACTGTATGTATCTATTTATGGATGTCAGAAGATTTTTTCTTTCCAGCATACATATGTCCCTTACTAAGCAAAACTGCTGTGTTACTCCTTGTGTATTTTTATTTTTATTTGAAGTTATTCCTTTTAATACTATCCTTAATGAAAGGCTTTGATGGAATATCTTCTAAGAATACTTTCATGCTGATTTGAAATCTTTACAAGGGGGGGAGGGAGAGAAGGAAGGAAGAAAGGAAGGAAGGAAGGAAGGAAGGCCTTTTATACTTTTTACCTTTGAATTAAGACAATCATAGTCAATCCTAATCTTAAACCATTTGTACATTTTATTGCTGTGATATATTCATTCATGAGCTGTACATTTATACAAAGCTGTACAAAGCTGTCTATTTCCTGTTTGGTTTCCTGATACTGTTATTCTTTCATATCCTGTTTTTTATTCTATTTATTGTATTTATAAGACTATTGAGCTCTAATAATGTGGGTGGCACACAACAAATTTGTGATCCCCAAAAAAAGAACGACCTACATCATTAAAACACCCCAATATATAAAATAGTGAACCAAACTTGATAATTAAACAACTAAAAGACTCCACACATCCGGACTCCAATACCTGGCTAAAAAGCTAGGTTTTATTGGCTTTTCTCAAGGCAAGGAGAATAAGGGCTGTTATATACAGATTGTCCTTGATTTATGGCCGCAACTGGGACCAGAATTTCCACTGATAAGCAAGGGGACAGTTAAGTAACTTGTGCCTGATTTTACAACCTGTTTCCCACAGTTGTTAAGCAAGTCGCCGCATTCTTAAGTGAATCATGTGGCCATTAAGCAAATATGGCTTCCCCTGCTGACCTTGCTCATCCGAAGCTGGCTGGGAAGGTCGTAAATGGCAATCACATGACCCTAGGATGCCAGTGGTCAAGTGGCTAAATTTTGATCACGTGACCATGGGTATGCTGAAACGATCGTAAGTGCGAGGACCAGTTGTAAGCAACTTTTTCAGTGCCATTGTAACTTTGGTTATAAGATTACCTATATCAGAGGGAAGAATCACTCCAGGGGACATTATACCACACCTCAAGCTATTTTTTGACAACATTTTTTGTGTGTGTGATTTCTATGCTCGCTTCTATGCTATGCTCGAAAAGCATATTTCAATCTCATGGGAGGTAGTGTTTTCAAAATTGGCCAAGTTAATAGGTGTATAGGTCAAAAATGATGATAGAAATGGAAATGAACCTTTTATTGCATTGCTAAAAAAATAAGGATCTTGATCGACTTTGCATGGAATGATAGAAGTTATCAAAGGATCAGTCCTCATAGTGGTGTCTCTTTCTGGTTCCAGAGCCAAAGATATAGAACTGGAAGATCATCAGAATGACTGGAGGAGGACCGAGATAGAAAACTAACTATTGATGATAAAGTAGATGTTTAAGGTATTGGTATAAAGTTTATTTTGTATATAAAATCAATATATGTCACCTAAAAATGGGTACAGTTAGTGGTCATTTTCCAAACACATTGAGACTGGTAACTCTATCGCCATGCAACACAGTTATAAGGGGAAAAATCACTCTTTACAACAGTAGTTTTTCATTTCCAGCTGCAGTTAAGTGAATCACCATGGGCCATTAAGTGCAACATTACATGACCATGATTTGCGACTTCCTGCCAGCTTCCCCATTGACTTTACTTGTCAGAATCTGGCTTTGAAAGTCTCAGATTACAATTGTATGACAGTGGGATGCCAAGCAATTAACTTGTGATCATGTAACATGGGGATGCTATGATGGCCACAGTTTTGAAGACTGGTTACAAGTTTCCTTCTTCAGTGCTGTCACAACTCATTCAGTCACTGAATGAATGGTCAATAAGTGAGTACTATCTGTACATTGCTACAAGCAAACTTGTATGACTATCGGCAATATTGAATTTGCTGAAGTGTGACCTGCTTAATTCCTTTACACAGTAGGAATGGATTATTTTGACATTGTAATTTGCCAAGAGTTACTCTCTGGTAAGATGGTAGCAAACACATTTAACAAAATATAAAATAAATGTTTATTGTTTCTTATATGTTGAAGAATGAAAGGCTGATGGATGAATGCAGTAATATGAAAGTGAGAAATCAGTATGAACAAAGCTGTTTTGTAAATAAGTGAATGAGAATCAAATCAGAAAAGAAATATATGGAGAAAGAGTAAATGGGTTGAGAGGATCGGGAAGATAAAGAAACTAAATATTCACAAAGATCTACTAAATGGAACTGATGACAATCATGAAAAATAGAAAAAAATAGAGGTTTTAAATACAAAATGGCAATGCATGATCTGGTGAAAGCATGGATTTGAAGGTATGGAGAAGTATAAGAAATGGTTTTTGTGTAAACCAGATTTAGTTAGATTTTCCTTTTACCTCCTGATTTTCATTTGCTTCACTCTCTACTTGCTCTTTGCACAGCATTGCTTACCCCGTAAGGTAATAGTATGAGAGGTACTGAATGTACCTTAAACAACAGAGTTGAAAGTTTTTAGAATATATGTGTTAAAATTAAAACAACATTTGAGTCATCATTTATAAAGAAAAATTAAAAGCAATTCAGGTATTTGCTAGGACAGGAGAAAGACTGTTCGAAATGACTCTCATCAAATAATTCTTACAGAGGGTTTTATTTAGCATTCATATCTGGATTACGGGCAAAGGATGGGTTCAGAAATGTTCCTGTTGGAACTATGAACTGGCTCTTGAATGAAAGTCTGTGCAATGTATGAATGGCAGCTTTTTGTATATTGTTCATTTAGCAAGTTTGTCTATAAATCCCTGCTTGAACAGCATCCTTGATGGGGTATAAAAGTCAACATATACAGCAATACAGGTGGGCAACCTGTTCATAAATGCTTGGTGAGCTTTTTTATATATCCCATGTCTGATGATATTCATGGACATCACAGCATAAATAGATGGAACTGGTCCTGATTCGGGTTTCCCCGCTTTTGTTACACTAACAGTAAATATAATATATCCAGTACGTTATTTAATGCAATAGAGAAAGGTTATTAACTTTCAACTTTTGTGTTTATAGCAGGGCCTAATTGATGAATAAGAAACAGAAGAAAAGAAACAGAAGAATGCTAATAGTATTTTTTGGAAGGAACAGAAAGTTTCAATAAGCCAAAGAACTATATTTTGATAAGTTTATACTGCTTGGCAAATATAAACACAGGAGGATGTATGCAGTTCCTAACGGTGACAACAATAAACCACTGGAGAGGCTTATCTTCAGAAGTTGTGGGTGCCCCATCACTTCAAGAAGAGATTGGACATCCATTTGTCTGAAATGGTATAGACTCTCCTGCACGAGCAGGGGGTTGGACTAGATGACCTCCAAAGTCCCTTCCAACTCTTTTATCTATGTTTTAAAGTTCTCAGAAAACAATTGGCCTTCCAGCATAGTGAATACCATTAATGTATTATTACAATGTATGCTGTCCACTTGTGGAAGGGGGGGGGCACTTATAGAAATTAAATAAATAAATCAAGTAAATTAGAATCAAAATCTTATTGCACAGTACAACTGTAGGGGAAAGGAATAATGTTCCAATTGCTGATGTAAAAATAGCACTGGCCTTTATGGGAAAAGAATGACTGAATCGTAAATGGGCCTTAAGTAATACAGTTCCACTGAGGAAGTAATACTAGAATGGTCTTTGTGTTCTACTTCCTGGATTTTTAATTCTGAGAATACTTGACAGTTATAAAACTGCAGCACTTTTTAGTTTTCCTTAAAAGTAGGGTCCTTTGATCCATGTTTCTCGTACCACTACATAGCACTTAACATTTTACATTAATTCTTGAGGTGGAGGATGGTAGCCTTGTGATTAGAATGCCATTGTAACTATAAACAGTTACAATTAATTAGAAATTATACTGCATATGTATATTGTAAATAAGCAACAAAAAAAAGGGATCAGTGTGCTGTTAAGAAAACACAATTTATATGATGTGTTTGCAAACTAAAAGTCACTATACATATTAAACTTTAAAACTATGGCAGATATTTGTACTTTGTACATTGTAATTTAATATATAAGTGTTTATTCTGAACAAGATGTAAAGAGATTATGTAGGCTATTTAAATAATTAAAAATATTGGTTTACTCTAAATGTTATTTTTGTAATTTGCTTTTTAAAACTTGCGTGAAAGATGTAGGACAACACTGAACATCTTTTGTTTACTATTCCAAATGGAAATATTTAAAAAATAACTGTATGTAAAATATGCATAAAAGTCACTGCTGCTTCTTCTAAAGAATATAAAGTATTGTATAAAACTTGTAAGTGCAAACATTTGTGATTCCTGACTGGTGGGAAAGTTCTCATACAAATAGCATATAACTTGATCTTATACAATGTAAATGCAACTAAGCCCTAGTGTAGCAGATTAGTTTTGTTGACTATGTATGGTAAGCCAAAGTTCCTAGCCTCAATTATCTTCCTTTGAGGGCAATAATTCCTTTTTATGACCCTGTAATCCCTTAATTTGGTGTAGAGTTGGGGGCGACTGGATGGAGCTGAGCATTTAATGCCCGGACGCCCTTCCTGATGTCACATGGAGGTCACAGCAGATATTTATTTCTTTGGGCCTAGGATTGAACCCTCAACCTTGCAAATGGGAGACAGGTGTCTTCACCACTAGGACACCACACCACTCTTAATAAGTAAAGTCTAAAAATGGTGATTTTAGTTATAATTAATTGATATAATATCCTTATTTAGTTTTAGTAACTTTGGACACAACTGATCTCCTTTCATTGAGTGGTCTGTAAGGAAGAGTTTGCTATAAAGATTTGCTTCTGTATATCTAAAGTGAAGCCTAAAGCCCCTGTGGCCACAGTTGTTCCCTGAGCAGGAGCTAACAGTCCAGGAAGAACCATGAGTTAGATACATCTGGGAAAGTGTCATTCCTTCAAGTACGGTAACTTACGATGACCAGCATGTTATTGAAACCAAAGTGATTTGATCTTGCTGGATTCAAGCCTAAACCTTGATTCTCCTCATTCAGACCTTCAGATACCAGGAAAGGACCAACACAGTACTTCTTCAGCCAAAGGCCGAAATCTAAAGCTAGGTACTGTAATATCAACATACCAATGATATTTGACCACATTTTTGATCTTTTTTCCAGTATTCTCATGTAAACGTTGAATAAAATTCAATTTTTCAAGGGGCCGATTTCTCCCACCTACCAACATATTGGAAATGGCTCAGTTGCTTAATACCAGCTGGCAGCAGAGAAATACAGGCTGCGCCCCATGCAGCAGATCCTCCTACAAGCAGAAAGAGTAACTCCCACTTTTATTCAACTTTGCGTTCCGTTACTTTCTGGCTAGCTTGCTTAGCCTTCAAAATCGAAGAAGCTGCATTAAACATCTTTTCCCAGCCCCCTTTCAACACCTCCTCTAACAATTCTTCACTCGGCTGCATGAAATCCTCAAGATCCCGCAGCAGCACATCTGTATTTCCCCCCCCCCCGACCCCCAGGAGCAGAATTAAAAAGAGCCGTGGAGTGGAAAAGAGGCGATAGAGTTTATTGCGTGGAACAAAGACTTAGTTTTGATATTGATAAGAGTACAGACGCAGAACGAGTAACTGAAACTGGGCTAGGAAATGACGTCGCGGGAAATGTTTTCCGGGAGCACAGACTACGCTATTTTTTGAAACTGTCCCGTGCAGGTATGGTGAATAAATCAGCCCAGGGGAGTGAAAAGGCTGAAGCTTGCTAAGTTACACGGTCGCCCCTTGTTCAGCGCAACTAAAGACACGAGTTTACTTTATTCAGAATGGACACTCGCGGGATCTTCCCCAAACTTCATCTTTGCAAGCGAAAGTAATAGCTAGGCGTAAGGGTTATGAAAACTAGATTCCTCTCCATCGACTTTCCTGTCAAGCAACCGTAGGTAGTAGGATCGGGCTGCAGACCTATGCCTAACCAGGCGGTGGACGCCGGGACCTTGTCCCTGTCTATTTGCCTAGGATCCAGGCCGCAGCATCTTTTAAGTCTGCCTCCGGGTCCGCCAAAGATGCAGGGGCAATTTGCGAGCCAAAGCCGCGAGCGCTCTCAATCTCTGGGCTTTGCGGACGGAGGAAGGGGAGCGGGAGCGATCGGCGGCAGCTCTCCAAACGGAGCCGGTCGGGCTCTGCGCGCTTTTTGGCCAGAGGGAGAAAAAAACTCCTTCTCTGGGTGTGCGCGGGAGGAAGGGAGGGAAGGAGGACGGAGGGAGGGAGGGAAGGAGCAGACCCAGAGCAGCCTCAGATGCTTGGAATAATTCCGCTTCCGTTGGGAATAGGGACGAGCCCGCTGGTGGCTGAGTCGAGCGAAGAAGCCTCTCCGCCTTCGTTTCCCAACCAGGCTCGGGCGCCGTTTGGTAGGAGCCGCCGCCATGGCAACCTCTCCTCAGAAATCGCCTTCTTCCCCCAAGTCTCCGACCCCCAAGTCGCCCCCTTCCCGAAAGAAAGACGACTCCTTTCTCGGAAAGCTCGGAGGCACCCTGGCCAGGAGGAAAAAAGCCCAAGACGGTAACCACCGCGCGGTGCCGTTAATGAGGCGAGGGGAGGGGCGAGAGAGAGG
>JANHFL010007879.1:10323-22838 GCA_032468155.1 Oxyrhabdium leporinum
TCTTTGAATGCAAAATCTTGGTAATTCTGATGTAAGTATCCTGTATCCATTGTGGATCTGGAAGAAAGGCTAATTTCATGGTTACTCTGTCTTCCAGAACACAGAGATAGAAATGAAAGTCTATAGAAATTGCCAAGTAAAGCTGTTTTTGTTATGTCATCTTTGGTTACTTTTTCTAAATAATTTTATTAAGGTTATGCAAATCAAAACTACTACAAGCTACAAATAATAAAAAGTGTAGAAAAGAATACACTCACATTCACATAGAAGAATAAAAAAAATATAGGAAAGAAAGAAAAGAAAGTATAAAGAACTTACTTTCCACTGTGTCGCAATAAGTCACAATAAGTATAAACAATTTTAACAACTTACCACTCTTGTAAACTAAGACAACAATCTCTTCATCCCATGTCACATCTCTTATCTAAAGACAGATCCTTAAAACCTCATTGTTCAACCTTGGTCAGCAAAAGTCCATTAAGGATTGCCAGAAATGTTTAATCTTGATCAAATAAAACAACTTTATATTCCTTCCCTTTACATTTAACTATCTTGATGTTTATTTTTTTCAAATAATGTCCTAGAACATGGTATCTTTTTTTCCCCTCACCAAGTCTTTCAAAATTTAACAGGTCTCCTTTGTAAATACAATAGAGGAAAATTATCTAAGTCACTCATTATTTATTACTTAATCACTTATTACTTATCTATTATCACATTTGAATGTCTCTTTTTTAGTTATTAAAACATCAGCTGGTTTCATGTGTGTAGTGTACAAATGTATATCTAGTATATTTCCCATATTTTTGGAGCCTGTCATTTTAAAATCTAAGTTCAAATTAATTTCAGTTTTATCCAATAGAACTTGTTCCTTTTCCATGACATCATACACAGAGAGAGAGATGACTTAGGCATAAATGCTCTTCATTCCTATCTGCTCCACTCATAGCCAACTGCAAAAATTCCTGTTCCTACAGTCTACTCATGGGTGGCAGCTGACCAGGCTCCATCCACTGGCCACCGATTTTGGCTGTAATGCTGCCCTTGCCCCTTCAGGGACTTCTACTGCAGCTCAGTGTCCTCAGTGAAAGTCACGTCATTTTTGATTCTGAAGCAGGTTCATAGAAGGGAAAATCCAACATTTGTAGGGTTGCAAATTGCTTTCCTCCTTAGTATCATATCCACGAAGGTAATGGCAGGTAGCCTAAAATAGCTGTTGGCTTCAGTTAACTCGGGGAACACAGTGGTCAAAGGTGATAGGAATTCAAATCCAACAACATCTAGAGAATTGCAGATTATTCTTTCTGTAAAGTTTTTAAACTGAATGGTAAGCAAACATGTTGTAAAGAATGCCACTCTGAAAACTACCTTTTAGTTCGTTGTTTTTTTCTTCTGATCTGGGATCTAGGGAACACTCATACTGCAGTAACTGATTATACAAGCTGTAATCTGTCCGTTTCAGTTGAAGTGGTTTTCCAATTATATTGGAAGCACACCACTTGCTAAGAAATCTTCTTTGGTATAGATCAATAATGACAGACAAGTCTCTGACAGTGAGGTTACTACCACCAGCAGATTGCTTCTAAAATGGGCACTTGCGGGGGAATACTTACCACACTCTAGGGTTCAATTTTTGAATATCTGTGACAGACTATATTGTGGTTGGAATTTATATATGTTTAGAGAACACATTGAATATTTTGGTGCATAAAGACCATCTGATCCACTTTGAGCGTTGGATCAAGAGCTTTGTATATTCCCAGTCTGCTTGAGGAGGCCTTGGAAGTAATCAGAAGTACTTAATAACTTCCCCCTTTTATATTTTATATTTCTGGGTAGGTTAAATTATCCTGGGACAATTACAGTAAGTGGGCCATGTATTGCAGAAGTCTGTAGGAGTTTTCAGGATTTTCTCCTTTGAAATTGAATTGTTCGAAGGGCTTGTAAATGTTTTCCCTACCAAAATAGTATGAAATTTTGCAGGTCTGTTTATAGTTGCATCTACTTCTCCTGTTAATTCAAAAAGAAAGGCATTTGGTTGCAGGGAGGGTCATCGGCAGTACCCACAAAAAGAGCCTTTTCTGTTGTGGCACCTCTCGCTGGAAAATCATTGCCCTAGAAATTAGATTTGCCTCAGTCCTGTTGGATTTCTATAAACATGGTTTTGTTGATAAACCTTAGGTTTCTGAGAATATAGTTGAGCCTATATCATGGTTATGTTAATTGAGTTGGTTGCTGTACATGTTACTTATAATTCTGTGAGGATTTTTTTATCTTGTATTTATTTGCTGTTAGCTGTCCAGAGTCATGAGGACCCATATGCTGACTCTGTAAAGCATTGTATATAAGTGCTATTACTATGTATTTGAGATGGACAACTGTATAAATTGAATTAATAAATGGATGCTAGACAGTTCTGAATAGTATCATAGAAAGTGATCAGAGGCATACTTTGAATGGGAGGAACAGACATGAATACAATTTGTAGCAAAACCAGCATTTATTAAGGAATAGGCAGGCCAGATTTTAGAGAGGCTGATTTTTTGTATGTGGTATGTATGTATCGTATGTATTTATTTATTTCTGTCCATCTCACCACATTCATCACCCCCCCCCAAAAAAAAACCCGTGAGAAGTGGATGTAGCTGATGTAGTTTTACAGTATTTGCTCCAGAGATGGAGCTCTAGGTAAAGTATGAAACCAGGTCTTCATAGAAACTTTAGATCTGGAATGAAAGACTTAGAACCATCTGCTCAAAGAGCAGGTGGCAGCTGTGGCCAAGATGATATTTGCACAGGTACATATGGTGCACCAATTGTACCCATTCCTAGAGTAGGATTCAGACACTTATTCACCCCCTAATCACCTCACAAATGGACTACTTCAGTAAACTTTATATGGGGATTCTTCAAAGACCATTTAGAAGTTATGGCTGGTCCAGAATGCAATAACATAAGCAGTGGTGAGTTTGCCTTTTTATAGCCATGTGACACCACTGTTTCATGAGCTGCAGTGATTGCCACCTGGCTTTTATGGAGAATTCAAAGTATTGGTTTTGACCCAGGAAGCCCTTCATGGCATAAGGACATGGTTATTTGAGGGACCAGCTATTTGTCCTCTCCATAAGAGTAGACTGTAGCACTCCCAAGTCCCTTCATTTGAGCAATATCACTTATTAGGACCTGGGAACTATACCTTCTCTGTTTTGGCACCTGGTCTCTGGAACAGTATCCCTCTAGTTGTTCTAGATTCTCTAAAAACCTGGATTTTCTCTATGGCTGGTGTTAAAATGGTTATCTAGCTCTATTAGCTTTTTTTCCCCTGGTGTGTTGGAATGTTTTCTTTTTCCAGATATACATTCTTACCTGCGTTTCCCTGAAAATAAGACTGGGTCTTATATTAATTTTTGCTCCAAAATATGCATTAGGACTTATTTTCTGGTTAGGCCTCATTTTGGGGGAAATACAGTACTAAATGTGTCCGTCTGGCTGGCAAACTTAACTGGGGCTTATTTTCCAGTTGGGTCTTATTTTCAGGGAAACAGTACTTTTGACAGGTAAATCACACAGGGTCATCTAAATCCAATAAAATACTAATAAATAATTAAATTTGTTCTGTCTTGGGTAAAATGAAAATATGATCTGATGTACTGTAGTTCCATTCTGAAATTAGGCTTCATAAGAATCTAATGCATATAGTTTATGTAACTGCATACAGATTATTGTGCCCTATGCTAATAATGTATGCTTGCTTGTAAAGTGATATGGCCGAGCAGTGACTGATTAGAATCTACCCTGTATTAAATGAGAGAAGCTTGTGTTAGAAGCAGCTACCAAACTGTTTAAAGTAACATGTGAGAGAGGAATAGGATTAACCTAAACTGTAATGTGGGACATATCTAATATTTAAAAAGAAAACAGGTAATCCTTGACTTGCAACCATTTGTTTAGCCACCATTCAAAGGTACAATGGCACTGAAAAAAGTTACTTATAACTGGTCCTCACACTTATGACCTTGCAGCATCTTCACAGTCACATCCAAATTCAGGCATTTGGCAATTAGCATATATTTACAATGGTTGCAGTTTCTGACAAGCAAAGTCAATGGGGGAAACTGGATTCATTTAAGGCCCACAACATTCACTTAACAATGGTAGAGATTCACTTAATCACTGTAGTGAAAATGTTGTAAAACCGGACACAATTCAATAACTACTTCGCTTAGGAATGGAAATTCTGGTCCCAGTTTTGGTCGTAATTTCAGGATGCTGGCTGGGGAATTCAGAGTTAAAGTTCACACATCTTAACGTTGCCAAGGGTGAGAAATACTGCCTTAACCACTAAACCTCAACATCTCTCACAGGTGATTGGAGGAGGGTTAATTAGGTCATGTGTCACGACAGCCTTAATTCAGAAAATGGTTAAAATTACCTTGGCTGAGATGGGCCACTCTATGAATATGATTGATTAATAAATAAATATGAAGGAATAAGAAAAAGGTTTTGAAGATGGGTTTTATGTGTGTGTGTGTGTGTGTGTCATCACACTGCCTTATTTGTCTGGATCTTAGAGTTGGAGGTTGAAGACCACGAAAAAAAAAAGTTTTGGAGCTGTATATGTCCTAAGACACTCCTATTCAGTTTATTGAAATTGTTTTAAAATAATTTTTACATTGCATTCAATTCAAAGACCATCCATATTATCAGCCAGCTTTCAGCTTTCAAACCTTTATTGTCAGTGTACAACATGTGTACAATGAGATTGGCTGAGCTTCCCTTAGTGCATTCCCCCAAACAATACAACTCACAATGAAAGACAAAAAGAAAGAAAAATCCCTAACCCAGTGAATCCTACTAACAACACACAATCCTATTGCACCAGTGCGAGCATATTGCACGTCGTGCTGGCCCTACAAATCAATCATACTATGTTGTTATGAGATTATTTTGCATTCAGGAATCTGACAGCCCACGGATAAAAACTGTTCTTCAGCCTGTTGGTGCGACTGGCTATGCTTCTATATTCTACCTGATGGTAGGAGAATGAAGAAGTGGTGACTAGGATGTGAGTCGTCCCTGAGGATTTGACTCACTCTTCTAAGGCAGTGAGCCCTAGCAGTGTCATCTAGTGGTGTCAGGGGACAACCCATGATGTTCTGTGCTATGCTCACCACCCTTTGTAGTGTCCTTCTATCTGCGGCTGTCAAGCCGGCATGCCACAGTAAGGACGCTTTCTATTGTGGACAGGTAAAAGGAGGTTATCAGTTGTTCTACCTTGGTTTTCCGCAAGACCCTGAGGAAGTGGAGTCTCAGCTGGGCCTTCCTAACCACCTGGATCGTGTTGGTTTTCTAGGTAAGATCTTCACTGAGATGGACTCCCAGGAATTTGAAGGATGAGACACTCTCCACACAGCCCCACTTGATGTAAAGGGGGGCAGGTTCCTCCCTCTTCTTCCAGAAGTCTTAACACCATCTCCTTTGTCTTGCTGATGTTCAGATGCAAGTTGTTTTCTGAGCACCATGTGGATAATTTTTGAACCTCTCCCCTGTATGCTGATTCGTCTCCACATGTAATAAGGCCCAATACGGTGGTATCTTCTATGAACTTGATGATCACAAATGGATGGGTCAGAAGATATAATGTGTGTACAATCAGTACAGGTAGGGACTGAGCACACAGTCCTGAGGAGAGCCAATGCTAAGCCTCAGGGTGGTGGATATAACAGACCCAAACCTCACTGTTTGTGGCCGGTCCCTTAGCAAGTCTTTGATCCAGTCACAGATGGAAGAGGAAAAATTCAATTCAGTCAGCTTTCCAATAAGGATGCTCGGCAGAATGGTATTGAAGGCTGAGCTATAATCTATGAAAAGCATCCTGACGTAGTTTCTGGGTTTCTCAAGATGGTTCGCTACTGAATGTAAAGCAGTAGCTATGGCGTCGTCTGTCGACCTATTCCCCCCTGTAAGCAAACTGATGTTTGTCAAAATCCGGTGGGAGGCATGACCTAAGGTGCTGAAGAACCAATCTCTCGAAGCACTTCATCACTACAGACATTAATGCAACAGGTCTGTAGTCGTTTAGGCAGTTAATTGCTGTTTTCTTCGGGACTGAGATAATAGTGGCTGCTTTCAAGCATGATGGAACGCTGGCTGTTTGCAAGGAATTGTTAAAGATCCTTGGCAGGACCCCTGCTAATTGGTCGGCACAAGTCTTTACCATTATCCCCAGTACCCCATCTGGACCTGCAGCTTTACTAGGATTCACGGCCCTCAATACAGCTCTCACTTGATGTTCGTACAAAGTGAGTGGCTGGGAATTAGAAGGCTGGTGGGCAGAGGCTACAGGGTCTGATCTTTTCACCTTGTAGCGGGCGAAGAAGGTGTTCGACTCCTCTACCAGCGAGGCATCAGCGTTGACGGTATTCCTCATGTTGCTCTTACAGTTAGTTAAGTGCCGCAGTCCCTGCCACACTTGCTTCGGGTTTTGTCCGCTAGATGGTTCTCCACCTTATGTTTGTATTGTTGTTTTGCCATCTTAATGCCTCTTCGAAGGTTTGTCCTGGCCTCTTTATCTTTATCATTGTCCCCTGCCTTGAAGGCAGAATCCCGGGCTCTCAGAAGCATCCATACCTCGGCAGTCATCCAGGGTTCACAATTCTCATAGACTCTGATGCACTTGTCCACTGTAACGTTATCTGTGCACACTTTGATGTAAGAAAATACGGCATCAGTGTAATCATGCAGGTCTTGATGTTCGAATATACTCCACTCAGTGCTTTCAAAACAGTCCTGCAGCTGACTGAGAACACCATCTGGCAGATCTTAACCATTTTCTTGACTGGCTGAGTTCTTTTCCTGAGAGGGACATATTTCGGGTGTTCTTCCCTCTGGTGTGGAACTGCACATACTGCACAAACTTAGGGAGAACGGTCTTTAGACAAGCTGGGTTGAAGTCCCCAGCGACGACAAGAGCACCCTCTGGATGAGTTTGTTGCTGCCTCGAGATGACATCACATAGCTTAGAAAGCGCCATGCTGATATTGGCATCAGATGAAATATAAACAGCTATAATAATTAACATGATTTCTCTAGGCAGATAAAATGGCCTACATGTGACAGTCATCAGTTCCACATCTGGGGAACAGTACGTATAAACTACTCTGCTGTTAACACACCAATCACTATGTATATAGATACAGAGTCCTCCTTTGCTCTTATCGGAGTCGCCATTCCTATCGGAGCGATAGATGACACGGCTAGTCAACCCCACTGCCATGGTGGATACAGATGGATGTAGCCAGGTCTCTCTGACAATCATCATACAGCTTTCACGGAGAAGCCTGTTTGCTGCCATCCGCTGCTCTAGTTCGTCAATTTTGTGGACGAGAGACCTAGCGTTGCTCAAAAAGACACTTGGCAGCACTGATCTGTGGGGCTGCTTTCGGAGCCGAGCCAGCAGACCGGCTCTACAGCCGCACTTTTGTTTCCGCTCCTTTCGTTTTTGACGGCGCCTCCCCAACCCGACAACAATCCATGGAGATCCTGGAAGCCAGTCATATTTATAAACAGTGAGAGATTATTAAACTAAGCATCTACTTCTCAATTTCATAATGGTTCCTTTAGCAGTATAGTAGTTATTACAGACTGTCTACACTACAGTGATTCATTTGGTATCATTGTTGTAATCTTTTTGTATACAGGCAAATAAATTTTTTTGCTATCCAATATACAGTATGTTATATTGACTCTGAATCTGTTTGTATTACTGTGTTTTACATAATTACATTAAGCTTGATTATACGGTATCCTATAATCAAAGCAGTAGGAAAAGTAATGTATAAAATACTTTCAAAATAAATGAAGAGTTCATGTTTTCATTACTCAAGCTAATTGGTCACTTCCACTATATTATAAAACACCTTAAAGAACACAGCAACATAAATATCTTACTAATGTTAATTATCATAGAGCCATTTTTGACCTGAAGTCACCTTGGTAGTTTCATGAAGTATTCAGCTCATTTACAAATAAATATAGTGAGCAGGTATTGGGTGGAATACAACTGCAAATACTGGTATTAGTTAATGGAGTTGCTATTTAAGTAGGATGATTATAGAGTTATTAATGCATTCGTAGCATATGATCAGCACATTCTCAATTCACTTACGAAGAGGATACAAATCTATGAAACCATGGTATTTGCAGATATCATTTGGGATAGTTAGAGGCACAGTTTAAATCTTTTTATGATATTAGAATCATTAGCAAGGAAGTCTTTGAGATAATGGTAGAAGAAAATAATTTTCCTCTATCCTTTTCCCCTTTCTTGTAGTATTTCATTATGTTATATTATGGTTTGCCAAGGTAAGTAAAGCCATAATTCATTATTCTCCTTCAGCATTTCTGGATTTGACTGGCAGACATCAAAAATTCACATCTTGTAATAACCTGCCTTAGAGGATCTTAACAATTGGAGCCTGACAGTCTTCGAAAGCTGTGATACATTTACCAAGGGAGAGCAAAGATCAAAATTGCTTAAATTGATGTAGGAACGGATGAAAAAACAGACACTTTGGCCCTATAAATTATATGGAGGACAATTATGATGCAGTATATGGCCTCAGACAGTATCCCCAATTGATATGACTTCAATTGAAATAATTTGCCCACTCTTATCATAGGCTTATTTGGTTTTGATAGTAGAAGAAAAATTACTCTGGCTCTAACTTTTGTAATATTTCCTATGTTTTTTTGGCCCTGCTGCTTATTTTGCTGCTGCAGTTGAAAAATACTGCATTTTGCCCTACCCAACAGGAAAATCTGGTATTATAATCTGCAAAGCAATTGATCTGTAAATAATATCAGATAATCAGAATGCTGAATAAACTGGCTGTTGTCAGCCATGAAAGATTAGGGCCAGATGTTATGTTCCAATGATATTGACTTGTTCATGTCTATGCATGGGAATCTAGTCAAGTAACAGCACTATTGATAAGGATTAACAGAATTCAAAACTCCAAAGCACCTGAGGGCAAGACAAGAAGTAATGGATTTATTATTACTACATTTCAATAATTACTGTAATTCCAAGATTTGGATGCAGTAGATGCATCTGGACCAAATTGTGAAATCAAAGGTTGTTTTCATTGAATATTTTGTCATTCCACAGTTTTAAACCATGTTATTTCCTCTTGAAGGGAGCGATGGCTCAGGGTTTAAAGACCCTGAACTTGTCAGCTGGAAAGTCTGGGTTCCAGACCCAACTGCTGTGCAAAAGGGTGAGCTCCTCTTCCTGCCTCAGCTCCTGCCAATCTGCCAAAACATACAAATTCAAGTCAATAAGTAGGTACCACTTTGGTGGGAATGTAACAGCGGTCCACGCCTCACTGTATAGTCATGCTGGCCAATGACCATTGAAGCATCTTTGGACAACGCTGGCTCCCTCAACTAAGAAATGGAGATGAGCACTGTCTCAGGACTGGAGAGGGAAAACCTTTATCTTCAATTTCCTCTTGTCATAGCTCAAGTAGTTTAAAATCGTATAATTAATTATAAGTTAATTTAAAATACCTCCTGACTTTAAAATAAGGTACACCTATTTTCAAACTGGAATTCACTCAAAATTTAAAGTTATGTGAATAAGGATCAAAATTTTTCTTCTGTTCAACGTTCTCCCAAAGATAGAATAATAACAATGTATTCAACTGCTTCCATTATGCCCAAAATGTCCCTTGACTGCCTGGTTAGACAGGCCAGCGTGTATGAAATTAAATAGAAGAAGAAAAGCCTCTGTGACAATTTCATGGGAATCTTGATAGTTTGTTCCCTACTAAGGAATTAGAATACCACTTTCTTAAAAACAAAAAAAGAAATTTATATTTGGCAAAACCAAATTTCTGCATCCAATTATGCAACCAAAATACCCAGGATAGATAAGGCAATACTATCTATAGTTTACATGCTAGGATTGCTACCAAAATATTGGCATTGGTGTATATCAGGGAAATTGAATAATGGCTTGCACAATTAGTAGAAACTAAAAACAATCTCATGTTGGAAAGCAACATTATAAAACTTCAGTGTATGCAGAGAAACAATGTATGTCCTATATTGCTTCACAGGATAGCCATCAAGACCAGGAGAGTTTCCAGCTTTTATAGGTTAAGTGGTATCTATTATTTCCCGAAGATAGAAAAATGCAGATTAATAAATAGCCTGGCCATGTGTGTTTTTGAAATAACTTATTTAAATATAATTATGTTTCGCAGTAACCTTTGATTCACTGTCATAAATGCCAAGTCCGAACATAAAAAAACTTCATTTATTAAATCCAAGTCTTTAATAAAATTTGCCCTGAATATCTTTAATAATAGATACCCTGGATAAATAATATTTGTATTTACCTAATGTTGCTTCTATTTCAGTAGAGAAAAGAATGTTAGATTGAAATTCTTGGTAAATAAATTCAAAAATGTATCACTCATTCAGTATTTTGGGTAATTCAATAAATAATCTGTATTAAAAGTATAAAGGATATTAAGTTTCAGTTTATCAATAGCAATAGCACTTAGACTTATATACCGCTTTATAGTGCTTTCCAGCCCTCTCTAAGCAATTTTACAGAGTCAGCATATTGTCCCCAACAATCTGGGTCCTCATTTTACCCACCTCGGAAGGATGGAAGGCTGAGTCAACTTTCAGCCTGGTGACATCTGAACTGCCAAATTGCAGGCAGCAGAAGTAGCCTGCAGTCTCGCATTCTAACCATTGCACCACATTGGCTCAAATTTTTCATTGCTAAACAAGGCAATTGTTAAGTGAATCACACCTCATTCTATGACCTTTTTGCAATGGTTGTTAAGTGAATTGCTGCAGGTAAGTGAAACATGCTAGGCAAATATGGCTTTCCCCATTGACTTTGCTTGTTAGAGTCTCCCTAGTAAGGTTGCAAATGACAATCTCAAGACCCTGGGGTGCTGCAGTCCTCATAAATACATGCCACTTGCCATCTGCTCAGATTTTGATCACGTGACTGTAGGGATGTTTCAGTGGCTATATAAGTGTGAGAACTAATTATAAATCACTTTTTTAGGTGCAGTTGTAATTTTGAATAGTCATTAAATGAATGATTGTAAGTTTAGGATTATGTATGCTAGTTAAGGCATCAGACTAGAGACTGGGTAACCAGGAATCCTAATCCCACTTTAGGTGTAAAGCCAACTGAATGACTGACTATGGGCCAGTCACTCTTTCCTGGACCTAAGAAGAAAGCAATGGCAAAATTTGCAAAAAAAATCTTGCCAAGAAAACTGCAGGAATTTGTCCAGGCAATTGGTACGATTCAATACTTACTCAAAGCCCCTCGCCCCCACAAAACGTTATGTTACACTATTCTGGATTTCATTCTCTATATTTTATTGTTCATTTTTTAAATGTATTTTTCTATTAAGCATGCAATAATACAACCACAAGTATTTGCTTTAAAATTAACCCAAACAATTAAATTAGAGATTGCTGTTCCTATATATAAAACAACTCTCCAAACTGATCCGTGACCTATTTCTTCTTTTACTAATGATACATAATTTAAATACTAACATCAAAAAAGAGAATGACTTTTACTGATAACTGATAGTATTTGGGAGTGTGATTGGATATTGCAATAGACCCAGTATTTTTCTGCCTGATTATCTATGAAAAAATAATCAAATCAAGAACAAGTTTGATATAAGATTAAGGGAAAAAAATCTTGGTGTCAAAAATATGAAAGTCACCATATAGCAACTAAATTGCTATATATATAAATTGCTATAAAAAACTTAATAAAATGAATTCTATAGGGACTTCTGGTAGAAACATATTGAAAAGACAATAAAACAGTCAAACATAAGGTAGCCCATTAAACTGGTGGATATGACCAGTACCAACCAGAAGTTATTGATTTATGTACCTGATTCCTGAAAATCTTTCTGATTCAAAATGAATCAATCTTTCTGAATCAAAATTAACATTTTAGTATTTTTTTTGTGATCATTTTAAATTCACTGTGAGTGAATTTATGATTTGTAAAGTGAAGGGTGGATTATAGGGATTTCCAAACTGCAAACATTTTAATAAATAAATTAAGTTTATATTGCTGTAATAGATACCTATTTAAGAATGATCTAATTCTAATTTTCAGTTTTGTAAACTTTAAACATACAATAATAGGTTTTGCGGTAATACTATATCTTTATTACTTTTTTATATAGAAGAAATATACGGTATATTAGTGGAAATTACTATGTACATCTGAGCAAAAAACAGGCAAAGCATTGCACTGCCTGGATAAAAAATGCTTTCTTCTTTTTGGGGGGGGCTTGTTGTGGGGGGTCTCTCTTATTTCGTTAATGTGTTCAAAGCTTAATTCAATCTGCAGTTTAACTGCATGTCCCAAGCTTTTCGCGGGTATTTGTATGTATATCTTGGGTTCTTTTCGGGTTTTCTCCCGCGTAAAGTTGGCGGTTTCTATCGCC
>JANHFL010007879.1:22938-43568 GCA_032468155.1 Oxyrhabdium leporinum
CTCATCAGCCAGACATACTCTTATGGGATTTGAACCCGGGTTGCCTGCAATGCAATATACATGTACAGTTTACATTTATAATGAAAAGTAACTGTTGCTTTATGAATATTCTATTTCTCAGCCAGCAGATGCTGCTTCAAGGATACCTAAATTTGGAAGGATAGGAAAATTTCATATTCTTGGCTGCAGTAGAGATTCTATCGTAGTCAAAGAGTTTTCAGGCAAGTCTAGCCAAGCTTCTTAAGTGTTAGGACAATTAATGGAGAATGTGGAAGTAAAATCACATGTTGTGATCATGTGATGTCTGATTTAATAACCAGATGACATCATAACTCCATTCTGGTCAAGTGATTATCTGCTTAGTGACAAAATTGCCAGTCCCAATTGTGGTTGCTGAGTGAGGACTATCAGTACTTAGTTCGGTAGAACTGTATACAATTTAGCGATCAACTTTGTACCCCCAGTACCATTGAAAATAAAGGGATTTAAGTGATTGTAATTGTTCCCATGACTTCATTGTTGCTGTGCTGTTGAAAATGGTGTATACATATGTCTATTAAAGGCATAGCACATGCTGTATTTAAAACAAACTTCAATAATCTTTTTTTCAAAGGTTTGCCTGGGAAGTGATAATATTTTCAGCCAAACGGCTGAGTGCCAGGGAAACTAGTAAGTGGTAAAATCATTTTAGGTTTGTCAAAAAAAAAAGTTTAGTGGTAAGGAGTGCTATACTAATTTTAAACCTCATTGAATGAAGAAAATACACGAAGTCAATGATTTAATTAGGTTAAAAACTGCCAATACTTACAAGACAACTGAGATGCTGAGAATCTATACTGTTTTCTCCTTTTTAGAATACAGGAAATCTCTATTCTAATGGATGCATTTTGATCCCTGAACAATATCATATTTTAAAAAGGAATGTTACAAAATCATCCATGTTGTAAATAGGCAATATGTTTCAAGTTGGTGCTCTTGAAGTACCGTATTTGAAATTTTATTTTTTGTAGATTCAAATAGAGAATTACGGGCTTTGAAATCCAGCACTTTGGAGTATAGCAAATTGCAGGAAGATGACTTACTGCCCCCACCCCCAAAGTAATCTTTGTGTTGAATTTTAATATAGATAATGAAGTCTAAACCTGAGAATTCTAGGGAGAGTCTGAAATACCTCTGGATAATATTTAGTAAATCGCCAAGGAGTTCTGCTATCCTAGCGTAGCTGTTGCAGAATTGGGAAAAAAAATTTCAACTCTGGAAATTGCCTATTAGTCTAGTTTGGAGGCAGATATTAAAATGGGAATATGTTGCAAATATGAAATTACTATATAATTCAATTTCATGTGAATGGTAAGAGTGGGACCGGTAAAAGGCCAAGTGACTGCATGCTTCCAAAGGAGTCATATGAGCTTAAGATGTGGCTGTTTAACAGTGGAAAAAGAGTTATTTTGTACATATTTTCTGTACATTCTGAAGCAATTATTTAAAAGAATTTTCACAGTCCTAATGTATCATACAATGAAACTTTAATACAGTGGATTATTATTCATGCATGCAATGGAATAATTTCCTCAGTGATTTGCATCTTTTGGTAAAGACATCATTATACAAATTGATGCAAATGATATAATTGGCATTATTAGTGTAATGATGTCATTATGGAAATGATGTAAGTTGCTGCAATAATATGCTGTAGCATTGAATGGACGTTTATGAATAACGGACACCCTCTCCCTTGAATTAGTCCATTTATATGTCTGTACTATCTTGTTTATGCTACATTCATTAGACAAAATAGACTGTAATCATAAAAAATCTGAATCTATTCAACAGTGTTACTCTTTAAGATGATCTTGGTTGTTTTGTGGCTGCTTACTATGTATTTCTGTTGAATCGCTACATCCTCAGGAGATATTATCTTGCAAGACTTGAGATCTGAAGAGTGAATTTGCAGAAAATAGGGTCAAAATTGCTCATTTGTAGCATTAAATATTCATATCATATGATAAATGAATTGGGCATTGACTGAATGGGCTTAATATACATTTCTCAGTTATCAAATTGACATCATTAGAGTAGTTGTTTGGATTTTCTGTTCTTATGATTTATTCTCAGAACTTATTGATCATAGTGTATTTAAAACAGCTAGTTACAATTTCCTCCAAGTTTCTAGGAGGTGGAGATTTTGGTAGTGCAGTGCCAAGTCTATGGCAAATAAATTGTTAAATGTCTGCTCACAGGAACTTTCTCCCATACCAAATTTCAATGCATCTTCATTAAAAAAACACCTCTTAATTAATTTGATGGCTCTTTTTAATAATAAAATTTCGTTGTTTAATATTTTATAAAGAAATATGCAATCCTAAAACTAACAAATAGACCCAAATAGTACATGCAATAAGATTTTTCTAAAGATATAACAAAATCTTTGTACGTCAAGTAAATTGCCATCTGAAACCTTATTCCTAAAACTATGGGTATGGAGTCTGTCAAACGTAGACATTTGTTTCACTTTTGCTGCCAATGAGCTTGTCCTGCGGTAAATTTTTCAATTTCATATTTTATAAGCTGCAGGTGCTCCTTAGGGCACCAGGTGGCTCCAGTAAACAGCATACAAGGTAAGTTTTGGTGGGAATAATGGATGAACAGATTGTTTAAGAAATGATTAAATATGTATAGTCATGGAGAGGTACACTTTTTAATAATTATTGAGGGTCTTCTGGAAAAATAGTATATTTGATTGTGATATGAATGAAAGTTCTTGACGATTGCTTGATTTGACAATTTACAATGTAATTGCATTGTTTTATGAACTTGTTTTAGTTTTGAGTTGTTTAATATTTTGTTGCATTGTATGTTGCCTTCAAATTCCTAATTTTCTAAAAAAAAAAAAAAGATATAATTGCTAAAGCACATACATCTAATAATTAAATTATATTACCTGTACAAACTCATCCTTAAGTAGTGTACAGTACATCTGGTATTTATTCAAAAGCCCCATTTTGTTTATTTATACTTAATCCAAAATCACAGCAAGTAGAGATCACCAATGCTGCCCCCCCCCCCCGCCTCCCATCAGGAGAGAGAACAGCCATTATACCTCAACACTATTCTCTGAAATCATCTGTCTAAAAAAATATGTTTCTTTCCACAATCCAGATTTTTTTAATATCATTGGTGACAAAACTCCTGAAACATGCTGCTGATAGATGGAACACACAGTATTCTTTCCTGTCCTTCTAAGTCCAGTCACCCCTTGTAGAAAAGAAGCTAGATGATGCCCAGTGTGACAAACCTAGTAACAGCTCTCCAATACATCCATTATCTCAATCTCGGTCTTGTTGCCCCCGAGTGGCATCACTGAGATGCCTGCATCCTCTGGAATGCCAAAGTCAGACATCTTTGGATTGCTTTGCCATTGTTTCTCAGGAGAGAGGTCAACCTCTAGTGAACACACTGCCTCTGCTCTTATCTTCTTGGAAATCACCACAGCTCTGTAGCTGCACCTTTAGATATTTAACAGTGGGTACCTCTAGCCCAATGCCAAGCATCACCAGACAGCTGATCAGGAGCATTGCTTCTGTTACATTCTGCTACCAGAAGGAGCTGTTTGGTTGCACAACCTTGTCCAGCTCTTCATTTATTGCAGACCACAATGCATCATCCTGAGATTGTCCATCACGCTACTGCAAGCCCCCATAGCACCAGCTCATAGCAATTCCAAAACCGTCCCCCCTCCAACTTGCTTCCACCCCTTATAACATGCTTTTGTTCCTGGAATACTGAAGATCCAAAACTCTACAATATTAATAACACACAATTGATAAAGCTACTTTTTGTGATCTACTAATTGTTCTTGTATCTTATGCAACCCAGATGTTTCACCCATATATGTTACCTTTTCATTATCTGTTCAGCTGTCAGATATTTCTGCTATATGACTCACTATTGTATCCAACAGTTGCCTAGACCAGTGTTCACATATACTTTCCCCAAAGTCTTTCTTTCCCCCCTCATTTGTTTGTCTTATTTATTGACATTAAATCTACTCTGTTGCACAGACTCAACAATTTTGCTTTGGGTTTTAATTCTTACTTCTCTTTGCCCAAATAATGTTGCTCCTTTTCTTTCATAAAATTTGAGGTGTTTTTTTTCCCCTTCTCTGATTCCGTAGTAATAATTGATCATCTCTCACCTAACTACCGCAGTTCTCTCACTTTGGATTTCCATTGGTAATATCAATTGCTTTATTTCTGCCTAGGTCTCTGCTGTCAATTTCTTTCTTTCTCTTGAATCATATAATACATTTCAAAGGCCTAGCTTGTTCTTTCTCTAAGCTAAAAAGAATGCAGAAGTCTGTCATAAGATTTGACATTCTAATCTGCTTTCTAAAACAAATAATATTGCTTTGAATAATTTTACATTATTCTTTTGATATTTTAAGAGATAATTATGGATGCTTATAATTGTAAAGAGAAATATAGTGAAAGGAAGAACTTCCAGGAAAGCGGCACCTATTCCTTTCCTATGCTTTTCTTCCATATTTTTCAGAAGTAGTTGTCGAGGGTACCATCATCTCATGCCCATACATGAGTATAGTGGGTAGATCCAGCAAAGTAACTCTATGAATTCTGAGTTACTATCATCATTTCGCTATAATTTTGAGATTTTCAGTGTCCAAGGCCCAGAAGGAAGCAGACAACCATTGTTTGAAAACTTTCTTGTCTAATTTCTAGTACTGCAGAAATTGTCAGTGTGTGGCCTATACATGCCATGACAAGCATGTAAATGTGAAGTGGCACTATTAGACCTCTAAAATTAATCTTTAAATGGCCAAGGTTTCCTAACATCTTCACATTCTCACTTGAGAATTCCAGAGGTTTCCAGAGAAAACACACACACAAGATTTTCAAGATTTCGTTCATTTCTTTTGATTTTTTTCTTACAATGGAGGGAAAGAACAGGTAATTGTACATGAAATTACATGTTGGTGCTCACTACTACACCTGAAAACATTTGCTCTGCATGTTGTGGCTAAATTCTTTTAAGTACTGACCACTCCTGCATTGTGCTGCAGCACAGAACAATGAAGTTAGCACAATTTGGAACTTCTGGCAGGAATCGAAACAGGAGATAGGCTTCTGGTCACATTAAACAAGTCTCTATTTATTTGATTTCAATAGCTGCCCATCTCTCATATGTAGAAGTTTAAAATAAAATAGATAAAAACAAATAATATAAAATAAAAGTACATGACAGCTGACCTTTATATAAAAAAATGTCAGTAAAGCCAAAGAGATGGGTTCCAGGCCCAGGCACAAAACCAGGTTTTTAGGGCCTTGGGAAAGGCCAGCAGAGTCGGGGCTAACCTAATCTCAGGTAGAATGATGTTCCGCAAGGTGATCCCCCTGGCAGAAAAGACCTTCCACATTGACCCTGCCAGCTGACATTCAAGAGTATGCTCCTCCTGTCAAACTGCGTTGGATGGATAAAAACAGTTGGGGAGAGATGATCCTATAAGTAGCCAGATACTAAGACATGAAGGACTTTAAAGGTAACTCCCAGCACCTTGAATTGCACCTGGAAGTATATTGGAAGCCAATGCAGCTCATGGAAGAGTGGTATCATGTACACTGAAAAATGAACAATGAATCGTTCCCAAAGACCTGGGATAGGCAGATGGTGTTTGATGGTGTTGAAGATATCATTGTAGGATGCAAGCTGTTCCCAATTAAAGCTGCCTTTTGCAATTGACTCGTGATGATTTTGTCAATGCTGATGGTATTCAAATAGTGCTCCAGATGTTTTGTAATTTCATCCAGCGCCACCTATTAATATTGGTACTATCTTTGCTTTCTTTTGCCACTGTCATTCTACTTCTGTTTGCAGGTGTTTATATTTTGTTACTTTCTCCAATTCTTTCTCTTCTATTCTGCTGTTTCCAGGAACTGCAGTGTCCATTATTCAGACTATTTTGTCATTCTTATTAACAGTTCTCAAGTTTGGGGTGTTATATCGTAGATGCTTGTCTGTTTGAATTCTAAAGTCCCAGACCACTTTAACTTCTTCCTTTTCTATTACTTTGTTTATTTTGTTGTCTCACCAGTTGTTCCCTTCAGGCAAATGGTATTTTATTATTATTCTTACATTTATCATTTATGCAGGTAAAAACATGAATATGTCTATTTTTTTTATATCCAACTTGTTTAATACAACGATAGACAGCATGCTAAAGTGAACTTGCTCTAAAGATCTCACAGGAATCAACTATTTGGGTGCCATTCTGGCTTATGTGTCATGCATCAGAATGATTGTAAGGAATTTGGCAGTTCATATTGGTTTTTCACCATTTATTAACATTTAAATCACAACATGAAAATATGTCTTCAAAACATTTTGCTGTTTTGGGGAATTAAAGAAAAAGATGCAAGTGATGATAAAAAGTGAATGGGGAGTTTAACCGAACAGTGGATCTGGAAGTGCCTTGTTCAAAATCCGTTGGGTAGATTTGGAACTTAAGTTAATTTTAATTAGCTGGCTTCCATCTCGATGGGCAAAGCTTTTTAAAAAGTCTTAAAGCCAAGGGGTAGAGGAGATACCAACTGGTTTGTCAATGGAGGTACTTCTGCAAACTGAAGATCATTGTTATCCTTAAAAATACTTAGACTATACTGAGCTCATGAGAACACAGGCCAGCAAGAGCACTAGCAAACTGGACTAGTCTAGACCAGGGGTCCCCAACCTCCGGTCCATGGACTGGCACTGGACTGTGGCATGCCAGAAATTGGGCTGCTCAAACAAGTTAAGCCCCATCCGCAGGATGCAGGCACCATGCAAAACCACGCCTCCTCCAGTCCATGGAAAAAACTCTCTCCACCTAACCAGTCCCTGGTGCCCAAAAGGTTGGGGACCACTCATCTAGCCTATATTTAAACTTAATTTAACCTGAAGATAAAAGACCCTAAATCTCCTGCTTCAATCATAAATCCAAAGTATTGTGAAAATCTGTGGGAAAAAGAACAAGGGAATGCTTTCCTTTCATACCCATATATTTTCAGTTGTAATTTAAACATACTTCTTGACGTTCTTCTATTTTGTCTCATAAAAAGAATAAATCTTTTGATTGCTAAGCACTGGTCCACTGATGTTGTCCTGTAGTTAAATGTTATTGTTCAGTAAATGTATGTGTAGTAGAAATGTATTAGTAGTACAAAAGATTGTTCATTTTGTTCTGGTATACCAGCTAAAGCAAACTGCAGATTGCCTGCTGAGTTACTTAATCTAAATATTTCTTTTTGTCATGTTTTGAGTTCTTGGGGTAAAGATAGTAACATGCATAAGCCACCCACTGATATTTCTTTCTTTATTAAATTTATATTGTTTGGTAGTTCAGAATAACCTACATAGCATTCTGTACTCCATTTTTTTTCTAGAACAGCTACCCTACATAGGAAATTAAACAAAAAGAAAGTCGATCAATAGACTTCCAAGGTAGAAGGTGGACTTGATGTCTGTCTCTTACTGGTCCTAATTCAGCTTCTAAGCAGTACATCCCACTGACTTAATGCTGACACAGCATTTAAATTTGTATTGAAACACTACAGCACATTATAGTTGCTTGAAGGTAACATAATACAAGCATTATGTTTTCCTGATGAACATATCAAATAAAAATTATGAACTACTCCATATATTGATACAACAGAATGGAAAGTTTCTTACAGCACAATCAAGCTAATTTTTATTCTGAAAGATTTTAATTGTTTAGGGCATACTCACATGTTTTCAAGATTTATAAATTGGCTTCAGGTTATATTTGTTTTTCAGTTTTTTAAATTTTGTTTGATAGATTCATAATAAAAATTAGAAGTCCTGGGTGGAGCCAATTGAGATCTGTCCCCATCTTTATTTCACTTTGTTTATTAGGAAGGACCCGAGTAATAGGACCTATCTATGTGGTTTTAAGTTCTAGATGCCCTCATAAGACCTATTTGAAATAATAAGCTAATTCTCCATAACTATGATCCTGTGCGGTTATGGTATCTGTAGTACTACATGGATTGTTTTATTTTATTTACTAGCCACCGACTAGTATAGGAACTCTGAGGAAACTTCCATCTGGGTAGGTAATTTATGTGTAGAAATATACATTAGTTTGGTTCATCCATTTGATTCTGATATTGTCCTGTGTGCTGTAACAACAGGACTTATGCTTCAGTGCCATAATTCCCATGGATATAGAAATATTCTAGGAGAAAATTATCTTAATTCATGTAGGTGTCGCTGCTCTATGAAAACATAGCTGATAAGCAAGTTCTTTCTTGCATCATTATGCCATATTGTAAAGAACAGAAAATTCACTAAGTAGGAAATTTTTATTGTTAAATAAAACAGCTGGTATCTGGTCTTTTTAAAAAAAATACCATGTCTGCTTTTTAAGTCTCAGTACCACTGTAGAAAATTAATGTTTGACATAGTTCAGTATGTACATACAATATGTACATAGTTCAATATAAACATGTCATGTTTATAAGGACTGATTCCAATGCAACATTTTGGCTTGTTCATTGGAAAATATGCCACAAAAACATCTATGTTAGAATGAAACTATATAGCTTGTCTGTGTTTGGGTTGGAGACTAAATTGTGACTATCTTTGCCTCTCATCTGTATATTTTGTATTTTATTTTATAAATAATACGTTTTCATTTTGATAAAAGCATTCCCTATCCAAAAAAAGAGTATCAATTGGTCCTGCATGACTTGGTTTACCCCATTCTCTCTACCTGTTTACTTTTCATATATTTTTGTAGTCTGATCTCAGTTCTTTCTCTCTGGATGAGCAAAACACTCAAATGTCCTTCCTTACAAGATGCTGATCATTCCAATTTTTATTTATCCTTAATTTACTCATTCTTAAATCATCCACCATTCTTGACCCTCTAATTTCTGGTTTAAGTCCTCCTAATTAAGTGCTTCATTCCCAGCACATTTTACTTATTTTTGTTTCTCCTGACATATCCACATGTTTTAGCCAACCCCATAGTATCATCTATATATCTAAATACCCACAATCATATTCCCAGTTTTTCATATCACATGTTACATACATTTAATGTTTACTGCAAATCATTTGAGTTTTAGCCAACAGCATATCATCTGCATAACAAAATGCACAATCACATTCCCAGTCCAGCGAAACGTCTCCAAGCAAAAACAAAGAAAGTCCATTTGTCTTTTGAAAAAGAACCTTTGGGACTTTCCTTATATAATTATGCAACAAGCTAATGTGACATCACATAATCTTTTCTTACTCTATCCTCAGTGGTAAACCATTCACTAAGCATCTCATTTAATTTTATACCTGTTTTCTTCCATTTATACCATTCTTACTGAACTCAGTACGCCACCTTCAATCCCATGCCAAGCAAAACATTCCATAATTCAAGGCTATTCATTTTGTTATATATCTTCCCTAAATCAAGAGATCTAGAAGAACTGTTAGAACTTTTAATAAGACGGATGAACAACATCCAAGAGACAAAAAGAAATATACACAGGACGAAGCATGTAGTACTTTGATTTACAAAGAAGAGAATGATCCAAGGAAATCTCAAGCACATAGACCAGTTTCTTAATTGAATGTCAATTATATCCAAGAGTCATATTTCTTCAGTTGTACCATCTATACCTTACCATGTCTCAATACTGTCAGAGCATATATAACTTCTTTTTCATCCCTTTTTGATCACTAAAAATATAGAACATTTCATTTTGATATATGATAGCATACAGGGATAGTTCCAAGAACTGCTAGTCTATGTCCTTGTTTATGGAGCAATAAAAATCTTAAATGAGAGCCTTACAGAAATAGTCAACATATAAAATTACCCTGCAGTCTTTTTGGATCCTACTGAACTCAGTGGTGATTATGGAATAAACATATATAGAAATTCTATATTTACAAATGTTATTCTGATTATGGTAGAACAAAAGAAATAGAAGAAAAAACACAATCATTTCCCTTTTGGTGCAACTTATCTGGTGCCAAAAACTAATGGATTCTTTTACCGGAAATTGAAAATTAAAGAGGATGAGTCAATTCAAGGTTTTATAATATGCATTTGACTTAAATAATGAATGCTAAATTCAGAGACAGCCAATCAGCTGCAATATTCTCTTGGCGATAATCTTTCTTACTCATACTCCTGGGGTCTTTTTTTATGTCATTAAATAATCGGAATGTCAAAATAAGGACTGAAGTAGGCTTTGAAAGGGGAAATACAATAAAGCATTGCACTGACACAGAGAATAAGTTTAAAATATTTTTTTCCATTTTAAAACACAAAATTATACTTCTAGAAAGGAATAAGCTGAACTGCCTGTAATATAATAGTGCATTTATTTAATGTCAAGTACAACAGAACCAGTTTTGCACAGTTTTTGAAATTAAAAAAATAAAATAAAAAGTTATTGAATTACTGAGCATTAGGTTCACCATGAAAGATATAAGCAGGACAATTTTGCATTTGGTCTCTACTGTAAGGAATGGGAGAGAGAAATCTATATTTTAATGCTGCTAGAGAGGCAGAATTCAATTGTATTCAAGTCAGAAAAAAAAATACATTTGGAAAATGTAAAAATAGTACAACAAGAGTGATCTCTCCTAGGGAAAAGTCTAAGAAACATCCAGGAATGGCAAACTCTTGACAAGCGAAGAAGTAGTAAGACAAGAAAAGATACAACTCCATTAAAGGAATATACTAGTGAAATAGATAGTTAAACCTGACAGTATTTGAATAATCATATGTGATTTGTATACACTGAAATACAATGGGTTATTCCCAGGTGGTGTTAATCATATTTAGCTGGCATAAAAATCAGTAGAATATTAGTCATGACAAATGCAAATTAATTTCAGTGAAATTTAATGTAAGTACTTTAATTCTAGATGAATCATTGATGATTACATATAAAGTAAGAGTGTGTCAAGGTTTTTTTTTTCATTTTCCAAGTTCCACTCTTGGCAAATAAACATGTGACATGATCTAAAATTCTAATTATAATGTACAGGTAGTCCTTGACTTATGATTGCAATTGAGTCCAAAACTTCTGTTGCTAAGCGAGACAGTTGTTAAGTGAGTTTTGCTCCATTTCACAATCTTTCTTGCCACAGTTGTTCAGTGAATCACTGCATTTGTTAAGTTAGTAACATTGTAAAGTGAATCTGGCTTCTCCATTGACTTTGCTTGTCAGAAATTTGCCAAAGGTGAACACATGACCTTCGGTCACTGCAACCATCATAAATACCCAGTTGCCAAGTGTTGAAATTTTGATCATGTGACCAGGGGTGGGCTTCAAAAATTTCAGCAATGCGTTTGCTGTCCGGTTGCTGGCTGGGTGTGGCCATGGTGGCCGTGGGCTAGTTGGGCCTTTTCTCGAGCCTCCGGGAGGGTGAAAATGGCCTCCCTTGGCTCTGGATGCTCTCTGGAGGCTGGAAACAGGCCCGTTTCCAGACTTCCTGAACTTCCAGGAGGCCCATTTTTCTCCCTCCCTGAGCCTCCGCACACGCCCTGCATTTACCTGCATCCAAAACGGGCCATGTGGAGAGTCCTGGGAGGGGCAGGGTGAGGTGGGCATGGTGGGGCCAGCCAGGAGTGGGATTTGGAGGTTTGGCAAGTGCCGCAGAATCTTCACTAAAGGTCCACCCGAACCCCTGACAACCCCCAGAAGCCCACCCCTGCACGTGATCATGGGAAGGATGCAGTGGTTCTAAGTGTAAAAAATTGTCTTAAGTCACTTTTTCAGTGCTGTTGTGACTTTGAACAGTCACTGAAGGTTGTAGGTTGAGGACTACCTGTAAATCTCCTCACACTTTCCATTAAATAAAGAAGTTCCTAATTATGACTTTTAAAATGTTAAATCAATTCAAATTTGACAGTGAATAATAATAAGTAAAGGTTTGATGCAACTACAATTCTTATTTATAATTGTAAAACATGTTGTTGTTGTTAGTCGCAAAGTCGTGTCCAACCCATCGCAACCCCATGGACAATGTTCCTCCAGGCCTTCCTGTCCCCTACCATCCCCCAGAGTCCATTTAAGCTCACACCGACTGCTTCAGTGACTCCATCCAGCCGCTTCATTCTTCTTTTGCCCTCAATCATTCCCAGCATTAGGCTCTTCTCCAGTGAGTCCTTCTCATTAGGTGGCCAAAGTATTTGAGTTTCAGCTTCAGGATCTGGCCTTCTAAAGAGCAGTCAGAGTAAAACATATATTCAAATGCAAATTGTTTATCCATTTTGGAGGGGGAACACACCCACACAGACAATTGGGTAAATTTCAGTTAACATCTGGGAAAGGGGGTTAATATAAGTATCATTTAGTAAAAAGCAGAGGACAAGGGCTAACATTAACACTGCAAACATTAACACTGGTTTAAACGGAATGTTTATGTGGAAACCAGATATGGCCATGTTTGTGTTTTAATGTAGCCATAGGGACTTAAAGCTAAACAAGTCCAATGAATGTGAAAATCCCCTTTGTATTCCAGTTAGTGTTCAGAGAAAATGTATAAGATCAGATTTAACCTTTGCTTCTCTCCCCATTGAAACAAAATTCATTTTGGAAAAAAATAAGAAAAAGAAATTATGAAACTGTTAAAGTATGCTTTCTCATTTTCTTTAACAAAGTTATTGAGAAAAGGAGTCTTTGGAGCCAAATTCTGCTCTTTTGTTCAGACAGCCAGAGTTTGTACAGCTGCATGATTTGTGGAGATAACATTTAACTCTTTCCTTGCAAAATTAGAAAGGTTTGTAACGTGCCTCTTTTCTGATGGGGCTTATGCATTTCTGAAACAAAGACTCCAGTGATCTATGTTATTTTAATTGTTTTGGAAAATCTGTTGTGACAGATTCAGATCTGATAACAAGCCACAGTTTGATCATAGTTCAAAATGATATCCCATAGAGGAAAATTGGTGAACTTCTCTCTCTGTGTGTGTGAGAGAGGGAGAGGGAAAGGGAGAGACTTCTTGGGTCCTCTTTTCACTCATACAATTACCTAAAAAATGTTCACTCCTTTTAATTATAAAGCTGCAGTAATATACAATACATTTTCTATAAAAGGAGCCAAGATGCTATTTTCCAAAAGAACTGAAGAAATGTTTTCTAGCAGCTGATAGGGTGGTACAGGAAGGGAGAAGTAAGGACAAAAGGTCCTGGTAAGCCATGCACTCTGGCTACCTGGAAACTATAGAGCAAGTAAAACATCTCTTATTGAATGTTCATATTTTACTCCAAGGAGTTAAACATTTGGAGCAGTACTAGATGAGCCAGATGGTCTTCAACTGTAACATTGTTCATATTGTTTAGATTACCGTGTTGCAAGTACAGTGCCTAATTTACCTTTTATGGGAAAAAGCTTGGAAAATTGACCACAGATGTACGTAACCAGGAATGATGGCTGACTAACACTTACCAAACCTCCCTAACAGACTTGATCCCACAGATAAAAGAGTGAATACTGAAATGTTGGCGATGCTGCAAGAGAATTCTCTAACATTGCCTATTTAAGTCTTTGCTTTAGAGCCTTGAACTTAAGTGTTGGGTCTGAAATAAATCAGATGTGATTTGTTTCACTCTTAACGTTTTCACATTTCATTCCTTTATGCATCATTGTGTGTGTGTGTAGAACATGATTCATATAAACCTTACATAAATTACCCTTCTCCCTTGCCCCTTTTAAAGTAGGCAGGCTGAGAAGCCAAGTGTATTGACTTCAAGCACAGTTCCTAATTAAAAAGAAAGGGTATGGTTCAGGATTTTTTTTTCTTTTTGTGCTGTGTAACAGAAAGCATACACCTGCTATTAATATAGCTTTGATTTCAATCAGAAGCTAAGTTTGTGCCAAACCAATTAGGCAGACTGTTGGCTTATTTTTAGTCATAGGTCTCTGGATTAGCACTGTAAGTTCAAAAACCTATCTGAATAAAAGTGTGTCGTCCCCCCCCCTTTAGATGGGATCAAACCTCGATTCTGCAATTTGTAAATGCATAAATGACAAATACAAATGAAAAGCTGTGCACTCTGTTCTGTAAAGTCCTTTTGTTCCTTATCATTTTCCTTTATATCTTTCATTTCCTTCCACTTACTGATGGTTAATGTCAGGTCATTTACTTCTGGCTGGAGGGTTCCCTTTTGGACTGCATTTGCATGCAGGTGCTCCTCCAAATACCCAGCTGTTCAAACTTGCCTAACCCTTTGGGAGTTGCTCTGGCCAAATTTATCAACTTCTTTCAGAGGCGAGAGCCATTGAGGGTGAAAATCCCAAGGGAGCATAAGCAAATGGAAACTGAATGAGTAAATCTCTCACCACGGGGCTAAAGGGATTGTTTGTATTTATCCAGGCATGAAGCGCCATTCAGAAACCAAACCTTCATCTATGAACAAGGCAGGTATCTCAAAAAAGTAAGCCAATCTGCATATTATAAATCAAGGCACATGGGATATATGTGATTCATAAGAAGATTAAATGAAAATTGTTCCAGAAGAAATGATCTCAAGATCAAAACTCAAACATAATGTCTCAGAGAAGCCAAAATCTGTCCCATTTAACTTGTTTTTATTGTAAACACTTTATTTCTTGCCTTGGTGTTTTTTTTTAAAAAAGCTGAGCTAATAAAAGGACTGTTGCATAAATGAAAACAGCACAGCTTGGAAGTGTTTCAGAAGGGCAAAAAAATGCTTCAGAATGGGGGTGTATGAAAATGTGGCCCTTGCCTCATTAGCCCCCTAATGTCACACCTTTCCCTGGGATTGCATGGTTGCTACAACTGGCCCATAATCCCAGGAAAATGTGCACTTGATTTAAAGAGTTTCACACAGATGCGTGTTGCTTTCGTGTTCCCATAGTGCTTCGAGCATCTTTATTTTTTTTAATCTGTAATACTGCATATCTTACTATTTTTTCCTAATCATAATCATTTTAACATGCTGTATTTAACATAGCACACAATGATTTTTTGTGAGTAAAACAATGCAAGGATAATAATATTAAAAATGATTAATCCCTAGAAGGTGAGTATCAACCAGGAGCTAAAGACACTAGAATCAAGGCAACAAATGTAGTTGGAAATCTATGCACCAACATGCTCTTTTTAATGTAGTTTTACTGCTGAAACATCCTTTTTACAGTAGTCAAACCATCTGTTTATTATGTAGACCAACTCCCAAATAATTTCACTTTCAATACATTGGCCTGACTATTTCATTGCATACTAGACTGTACTAGGCCATCTCTGATTCAGTCATTCTCAGAGCACTCGTTCTTTTTTACCCATCATAAAGAGGGAAATACTACCTCACCATTGTTTCACTTCCTATTAGCTATTTAACTTGTTCTTTTGAGTTTTTGCTGCCTTCTGTTTAAAACCCTTAATCTTCTCAGATGCAGGCTGCCTTAGTTTGCATCCATTACCAATCAGCTATTTCTTTGTCTCATGGCAGGTTCCTTTTGGGTTTTCTGTACCTTCAAGAGAGGAGCAGGATTTTTCAAACATTTTTAGGTCATCTGTCAGTGTTATTTTAACATACTAGTTGTGTTCATTGGGAGATGACTTCAGAAGCTGGGAGTTGTGAGGATATTTTTTAAAATGGTAGGCATTTTGCATTTTACATATTTTACATATTTTGTGAAAACAAACTGGAAATAAATATTTCCCCCTCTATTATAACAAAAGTTGCTTGATCTGAAAACGAAAGCAGATCTGTTCTTCCCAAATTCAAGGAGATGGAACTGGTGGACGACCCATTAGTATTAAACTACAACTTCCAGCATGCTGGTTGATATTACTAAAGTGGAGTCCTTGGTTTCTGAGCTTGGTTATTTGCTTGCAGATACTTTATTACCAGTCTAGGTAATAAAAACATCATCAGTGCAAGCAATTAACCAAGCTCAGAGATTGCCAAGAATTTCATAGTTCAATCTTGGGTAACAGATATTCTTTTCTGTTGTTACTAAAGTGTTGTATAGCAATCTCTGGAAGACCATCTGTGTAACACCTGCTTAATCTGATGGTGAGGTCAAATGCATCATCAGTTTGGAGTTGCTATGCCTCTGTAAGAGACCAAAGTCCAGCCCCCTCCATGAAGTTCATTTACTCTTATGTGGCATCAATTTTCCTTGGTCATTAGTAAATTGGATTCTTGTATAGGCTGCATGGAGAAAACTCATGGTGTTGTTGAATGGTGCTGGGGAAGTCAGATTCATTTAACAACCATGTCACTAACATTACAACTGCAGTGATTCACTTAACAATTTTGGCAAGAAAGGTTGTAAAATGTGGCAAAATTCACTTAACAAATGTCTCACTTAGCAACATAGATTTTGGGCTCAATTGTGGTTGCAAGTTGAGGACTACCTGTATATATGTTTATAACTGTATATACACCTATATATCAATAAAGCCATGTTCAAAGAAAGTTAGAATGTATTCCATTGAAAGTGTGTGCGTGTGTGTGTGCGTGTGTGCGTGCGTGCATGTGTGTATGGATGAGAGAGAGAGAGAGAGAGAGAGAGAGAGAGAGAGAGAGAGAGAGGTATAAAACAAAGAATAGTATAATATAATTACATAATTATATACAGTAAATAAGGATAGAGTTCCAAATCTATCTGTCCTTATATACTGTATGTATTATGCTATTCTTTGTTTCATAGCCAGTAGTTCCGAAACAACTTAGATGTCTGAGAAACTATCATTCTTGGAGCTATTTCATATGGCTACAACATAAAATTGGATGAATGTGCCTTTTATATTCCCTTGTGCCTTACTACCATGAGCAAACAGACACCAACAATGAAATTATCAAAAAACTTCTGGTGAAAGTCTACTTACATAATGGAAATTATGATGAGAACATCATCCTATATCAAGAATAACTCGCACATGTGTTCTATCCAGCCTGACATTGCTACCAAGATTAAAGGTTTGAGCTAATACACATAGTCTAACTAAAATTTTGATTCTTTTTCATTGCTGAGATGGCAGCCACATATTTATTCATTCATTGAACATGCTGAATTATTAATTCCACTTAGAATATTGATACATTTTTATAAGATTGATGTTAGAGGCAAGGTGCAAAATTTCCTTTCTAATTTTATGGTTTTTCCCTCCCCTCCTATCATCAATTTAAATTTAGAAGACTCTGACAACAATTATATACAAATATTTCTATATAAACTGTTTAGGAGCAGAGATCAATAAATAGGTTGTGATCCTGTAAAAAGTTATATTCTGGCCCATGACAAATTTAGTCTGAATAAAGGAAAGAATGTGGGCTAAAGGCTGCAAAACATTTAATTAACCAGTAATTTGTTTGTTCATTTAAATGTCAACACAAAAACTCTACTGTTTCTATATCTTTTGCATGTTTCACCTGGTCACATTGCCTCAGAAACAAAAGAAAACAAAAGACAAAACAAAAGAATTTTTAAACTAGAAAAGGGTTTAGTGATGGTAGCAGGACAATAGACTCTTTAACAATCTCCCAGAGTTATTGGGATTTCACTTGATTTGTGAAGAATAAAAAAAATAAGCAAAATAGACCCATCACAAGGAAGATATGCAAAAGAGAAACAAGTAATCCTCAGGGGAAAAAATAGATAACTTAGAAAGATCCAAATACAGTCTTAGAACAAGATTGGAAAAACAGACAGAATATGTTTCTGGAATTATTTCCAACCTGTTTATCAGCAGTGGCCATATCTTTGTATGTAATATGGATGTGCATATATGTAATATGTAATAAGCATGTGACAAACAAGGAGAACGGGGAGTAGAGGAGCTACCAGCTTTCCAAATTGCTGTCCTATATGGACATATTGAGGAAAAAAAATACAATTTTGTATTCTCTCCCAGTTGGTTAACCAGATTTAACCTATTTCCAAACCTTACCTTTCTTTTGTTGGCTTTTCCAAATCTGATCATACTCTGTTCTATTTTGGGTGAGCAGTCCTAGAAACAGACAGAAACAGATGAGATCTGAAGTTTCTTTCTGTAGTTTCTTTCTAACATTTGTTGGGTTGATCTAACAACGTTATCTCCTACCCTACTCAAGTGTATTTCCTGGGTAAGATTACTAAACAAAATATTTTTTATTCCATAGCTTTAATAAAAAGCTGTCTCTTTGTTACTTGCTGAAAAATCCACAAATCATGTATTATACTTCTTCCATGACAAATTAAGAGAAAGATGACATGCCTGTTAACAGCATTTTAAATATATTCCAGTACTCATCTCTGCCCATTATTTCTACCTCATTTATATTCTAGTTTGTTTTTTATAATCACTCATACAGCATAGAGTTTAAAATAAGATTGCTTGTAAATTATATGACTAAAACAGGGCTTGATGTGATAATAAAAGTGATGAAGAATTAATTAAAATGGTATTCTGAGATTTGTAGGATTGACTGTGCACATAGGACTGCAATGTAGCAGATCTAAATTTTTGCCCAAAATTTCCTGGCAAGAGCCAGTGGGTAGAGACCTTTGGAGAGAGTTTACGATGGCCATTTTTGAGTACGCAAAGTCCCAGCCATTTAATTTGGATTACAGGTGTAACACCCAAAAATAAGGGTCGGGAGATCTGCCCATCGTCCCCGTCGCTTTCCACACTCATCAGACCTTTAGCATCTGAATGCCTGCTGGCTGAATGGAAAGGCCTCTTGCTGATGGCTTCCTGGCCTTCTCCTTGTAGCACTGAGTTGCTTGGGTTTTGAAATGGCAGCTTCTCCAGCTGCTGAACTCCTAGCACTCTTGAAATCCAAGAGGGCTGGAAGAATTTCAAAAGCTAAGGAGCTCATCTCTCAGTGCTACAAGGAGAAGAGGCAGCAGAGCTGAAGCCATGCTGTTGCCTTCCCAGACTCCTAGGACCGAAGACTGCTATCTTTCATTGTGCTGTACCTTTGGTCCTACTGTATCAGATAATTATCTGAACTGGTTTTATTTGATTAGAAAGAGGAAAACAAATAAAATGAAAATGTGTATGGCCCATGGCCTACCATCCCCTTCTAGGAAACACTAGCGCATAGTGATACTGTTGTCAAAGTTAGTCACAGCTTCTTGAGAATGCAATAATTAAATATTCCAGCCAATCAAGCTATTCCTCAAGAAATAGGTAAAAACAAGGTTTCACAATCTAACTTCTATCTAATGAAAGAGGTCGAGGATAGAATTTGGCAACAATGCTCTGGCAGCTAACTTTTTATAATTTAGCTGTGAAGGGCAGCCAATGATTGTATGCTAATTCATTTAACTCTCAGGACTCAGAAAAGGAGGTTATTGTGTGTCTGGGCAGAAAGTGTTAACTGCATGTAGTCCTTAACTTACAACCATTTGTTTAATGACTGAAGTTAACAGTACTGAAAAAAATTACTTACTATTGGTACTCACATTTACGAATGTTGTAGTGTCCCTGCGGTCATGTAATTAAAATTTGGCACTGGTCATGTCAAACTGGCCTGTATGTACAACAGTGTCATTTGATCAACATTTGCAATCTTCCTAGAAGGGCTTCCAACAAGTAAAGGTAAAGGGGAAAGTGGGATTCGCTTAATGATCGGATGATTCATTCACTTAATTAGTGGTGATTCGTTTAACAATAACTGTGGCAAAAAAGAGCATGAAATTGGGCGTGACTCACTTATCAACTGCATTATTTACCAACAGAAGTTCCAGTCCCAATTATGGTCATACATTGAGCATTACCTGTAAAACATCCCAACAAACACAATTTACAGTGGTGGTTTCCTGCTTGTTTCCAACCGTGTGAGGAGCTGCTAGTTTGTATACAGAGCTGCAACATCAGAAACAAAATATAATTTACTACATAAATCAATTACCCTTGATTTATGATAGCAATTGAGACCAAAATTTTCATTGTTTAACCAATGCAGTCATAGAACATGACCACATCACTTAGCAATGGCAATTCCAATAGTCCTGGTTGCAACAGTTAACCTTTTGTACACCTTCATGTATCCTCGCCACATTGTGCCTCTAATGCATCTGAAATTAAAAATATATGAAATAATTTGAAGGGAAAGTTTATTTTAGAGATATGTATGAGAACTATAACAATGTATCAGAGAATCAAACTGAGCAAAAAGTATAAATGGCAACGGTCAAGAAAGTCATACATATGAATGCTGTGTACTTTTAAAATAAATAGTGGACATAAGTCTGAATCTATTTGTTGAAACAGTGATGTTATTTTTTCGTTGTACAAATGAATAGGTTAGGGTTAGGGTTGAATATTGAAACCTAAGGTACTTGTGTTAAATAGAAAAAAATAGAGATAACAATTGCAAGGTATCCATATGTGGCAAAGATCTAAAGTAGATGAATATGGATATCAGTAGAATATTTACTAAAGAAAAATGGAGAGATATGAAAATGCTAGTAGAAAAGATGTAAATAATACGTAGTTATTGTGAAAAATTAATATTTATCAAGATAAGCAAACATAAGAGCATGCTTCTGCCCACTTTATTATATGGAAATGAGAGCTTGATATGTTAGGAGTAACATAAGTTGCAGTATGAATGATTAAGAATTATATGTAGTAAA
>JANHFL010007879.1:44300-58230 GCA_032468155.1 Oxyrhabdium leporinum
TCGCGCAGGAGTGGGGTCACCCGGACAAACCGGGAAGATCCCGTAACCGCCCGCGCGGCCGCATTCTGCACCAGTTGGTTTCCGGATGCTCCTGTTAGGGAGCCCCATGTAGAGGGCGTTACAGTTATCCTTTATTCTTTCAGGGCAACCTCCCGTCGTATAAAGAGAAGAAAAAAAGGAGCGAAAACCGGAGCAGAAAAAGAAGAGGAAATTTAAATTTCAGCTAAATTTAATTTGCAGCGGCCTCGTTCACGATGCGCCTCCATCTTTTTCTGTCGGTGCCAGTCGCTCTTTGTGTCTGTCTTTGTGCCACGCCTTACGACTCGCTCTCTGGGAAGTGACCTATCTTCCAGAAAATAAATAAATACACACACACACGTACTGCAAATTTAGGGAAAGACAAATTGAAGCAACTGATGTATATTTGTAAAAGAAAAACCAAGCTGGCTTTTTTGTGCAATTTATCCAGCCTGTCCACCTGTATGAAGAGGAAATGGACGCAGAAATAGATGCTGGTGGTTGTTTTCTTTTTCCCCTGCCTTTTTAATGCTCTTTTTAAGATTACCTACCTCTGTCTTTTGGGGGGAATTTGGACTAAAGCTGCCTCTGGTCATTATAGAAACGAATACATCCGTAGAAGCATTATTCGGAATAAGAGGCTTCTGTAAACATTTCTTTTGTTCAGCCTGGACGTTGATCTTGGAATTAATCTGGAAGCATGCCGTCGTTCCTCAAAAGAGCATTATATATCTCCGTCAGGTGTCCGATGTCCCACAACGCTACTTTTCTTTCCTATCTTTCTCTTCGGACATTAAAACCAGCTCTACATCGTGCTGCTCCCTCAAGGAAATGCTGCTCCAGGCCAAACAAGGTGATTGCAATTTGTTACTTGCTTGTACCCAAGTTCAGCTGTTTTTGTTTTAATGCAATCTAACTTTTGCAGCTTCACCTCAAAACAGGCAGGGATCCGGAAGCACATTGACCTCACATCAAAGTAATTCCTCCTTATTTGGACATAAAAAAGATTTGCTTTTTGTTCCTTAACAGAGACTGGTATTCTGAGATTGATTTGTGAGGAGCTCGGGAGCTCTCCGAGCTTGGTGGTTTTCTTGCAGACGTTTCATGACCCAACTAGGTAACATCGTCAGGACTAGAAGAGAGTGGAGTTTGTGGAGAGGAGGAGGAGAAGGAAAACTGTGGGGTCCTTGGGACTCTCTGAGCTTGGTTGTTTTCTTGCAGATGTTTCATTACCCAGCTAGAGAACATCCTCAGTGCTAAGTGCTGAGCTAGATATCTGCACCAAACTTTTCTCCCTCTACCACTGATGACATTACCTAGTTGGGTCATGAAATGTCTGCAAAAAAACCCAACAAAACCAAAACAAACTCGGAGACTACCAAGGACCTCACACTTTTCATCCCTGAGCTACAAATATTTATTACTTGTATGGAATAATCTTCTTCTAATTTCTACTTTTATTATCTAACCATTGGTAAAACGAATCCCAAGTTAAAAAATAATTCCGTGTCTTCTTTATCCTTTATCCTTAATGTTAACCTCTCCATTTCCATGCCCGCTTATATATTTTTTATTATATTTTCATCTGAAGGAGTTTCCTCATTTTTCCAATTTTGTGCAAATACAATCCTCACTGCCGTCAAAACAAGTAATATTCAATATACATTCCCTTTATTATATTTTTTCTGGCAAAATACCCAATAAGAATATTTCTGGCTTTAACTCTAGATGTAGCTTTATCATTTTTTTTCTAACCATATATGTATTTTCATCAGGAAGTATAAATTATTATGATCCAATCAGAATACAAACATTTTTTTGTGAAAGTACTCTTGTCGTGAAACAGTTTTTAAACGGCTTTTAACTAATTTGTGTTTTTCTTTTTTAATCTTTTTAGGATACAGTGGATATGTCGTTGTTCCCTGCAGAAAATATTAGAAATTTTAGCATAGTAGCCCATGTGGATCATGGAAAGAGTACGTTAGCCGATCGGCTGCTGGAAATAACAGGTTAAGTAATTTTTATAAAATGTGGAAATTCCACGAGGAAAATATTTCAAAGATTTAAGATTCCCCATGTTTAAAATGTCAGGTTTCTCCCTGGAAGTGACTCTTAAAAGTTAGTTTTATTGACAACTTTTAAGACTTGTGGACGTCATCTCCCAGAATTCTCCGGCCTTGCGTGGCTGGCTGGGACATTCTGGGAGTTGAAGTCCACAAGACTTAAAGTTACCAAGTTTAAAGATCCCTGGCGTATTCATTCAGAGTCAAGAAACTAGGAAACGTTGAGATTTCTGTTCTATTTAGACATGGTAAAATTAAGGTTGTTGCATTTTTCAGTGTGCTTGTTCCGAAACTACAGCACACTAGCATTGTAGGGAAAAAAAGCTTTACCATATATACTCACAGCTAAGCCAAATAGCTTGTAACATGCACCCCAAAAGATTGGATTTTATGTAAGTGACATTCATTAATGACCGCAGGTGATTTGCTTGAATGACCACAGGGGAAATAAAGTGGCAAATCTTGTGGTCACATGATGACTGTTCACTTAATGGCCTTAGGGAAGAATGAATTCTGAAGTCCATTGCGTTCATATGATGTCTCGTTTAATGGCAGGGTCATTGGTCTCAATACCTGTATGTTAATCGATTTTCTTTGATTTTGAAAGTCAACACGGAAAATGGAACTTGGATCCCTGTATTGAGGGCTAACAAGAGGAGGGTCTCCCTCTACTCATGGAAGGCTCTTCAGTCTTGCGGGGGCTTGGATGGGTGAGGGGGAGAGAGTTTTGCCAATTGTCTTTGTGCCGCTCCTGATTCTGGCCAAAACATGACCTCTGAGGGGAGGCTGACTCCCTTGGATGACTGGAAGGGTAACCGAGAGGTGATGGGCATCGCCGCAGCTTCCTTGGGTGGACACTTGGGTGGACCAAAGATTCTTCCCTGGTGTTGTGCCCTGTCAGCCGCCGACCCCTCCAGCAGCCGAATCGGAGGAGGCGGCGTGGGAGTCAGGGTCAGCACGAAAGTAACCTGAGAGCTCCGAGGGGGAAGAGGGAATGGAGCTGGCAGAGAGAGAGAGAGAGAGAGACAGAGGCGGAGCCTGGGCCGTCTGTCAGCCCTCAGATGGAGAGTCAACAGCCCTCAGGTCTCGAGGTAGCTGATGAGGAAGATGAGGAACAGCGGGGTCCAGTGCCTGATGCGCGGATGGGCAGAGGAGAGGAGAGCAGTGGAAATCTATGGGCCGGTCCTCGGGACAGAAGAGCCACCGCTGCTAGCGAAGCCCCACCCTAGCTCTGGGGATAAAAGGCAGCGGGCGGAGACGAATAGCTGTGGCAGACAACTGTACATCTCCCGGGCCAGACGGACATGTTAGCCTGCAGTGAGAGAGAGACTTTTTGCCGAGGGTGCTGGCTCTCCTAAGAAAGGAATCCTTGATTTAAACGCTAAGGGTTTTGGCGTGTTTGGGAAGCTGGGTCAGAACACCTGGGAGCGAACGCAGCTCTGTCTCTTTTCACAATGAATAATAACAACCTTGGTCTATCTCTGATCCCGTAGGAGCCATTGCCAAAGCCGACCACAATAAGCAGGTGCTGGATAAATTGCAAGTGGAGCGCGAAAGAGGCATCACGGTGAAAGCCCAGACGGCTTCTCTCGTTTATAACCACCAAGGAACAAATTATCTCTTAAATCTCATCGATACGCCTGTAAGTGCCTTGTCGGTTATGACTACAACTTCTTGCCTGGCTCGCCGCCTTACTAACTTTGCTTACTTGGACTATTCGCAGCTCTCGGAGTTGCGTGTGGGAGCTTTGCTCCAGGACGTGTAAACACGGGGACAAAGTTTGGGGGCAAAGTTGGCGCCATCAAGGGGAGTTAGAACTGTTCTCTGGTTGCGTTGCTGCTGTGAGCCTCGTCCCGGGCCATCGCAGGTTTGGGACTCTTCTGATAAACAAGCAGCGGGCCGCATGAGAAGTTCACGGCGACCTGTTGATGCTCTTCATGAGATGTTTCTTCCCTTCTTCTGCTCAGGGCCACGTGGATTTTAACTATGAAGTGTCGCGGTCGCTATCGGCTTGCCAAGGAGTCCTGTTGGTTGTAGATGCAAACCAGGTAGGCTTTCAAACTTAAGTCGAGTTTTGCTTCTGAAGGGACGAAAAGGTTTCCCGTTCCGAATACAGGCTATGAAAAACTGGCTCACCAAACAAATCATCATCATCTCCTTTTAACGGCCCCATAATCCCTTTGCAGGGTGGAGTCTGGGCAACTGAATGGAGCGGAGTGTGTAATGGCCGGATGCCCTTCCTGTCGCCAGGGCGGAGTTCTATTCGGCAGATATATTCTCATTGTGCCCAGAGTGAGAAATATCTGCCTCTACCTAGGATCGAACTCACGGCCTCCTGGTTGTGAGGGGAAAGCTCCACCACTTGGCCACCACACCACTCTTGGCTCACCGAACAAATGACTTTGTTAAATAACTTTTAAAAACACAAGCAAGGACCAAAAAGGGTTCTCTCGCAGGTCTCGTAAAAGAAACAGGAATTGCTGATCTTAGTCAATGAAAGAATAATTTGAAACACGTGAAATGTCTATCCATATTAACTTGCATTTTTGAGATGCATTAAGGATTTTCAGAGATGGGGTCCCTGCGTCGAGTAGCTTGAAACTAGACGGATGAAGGAAGTAGGGATAAAAATGGTTAAAGTTTTGTTGAGCTTTTAATCAGATATAATATTATTTCATTGCCCTTGTTCTGGGCATTGTTTAGGAACCCCCAAGATTGGACACTAAAGCCAATAAAAACAGGAGCTACGATGTTTCACCTGGAATAAATCTTCTTTTCATGCTTTCTTCCGCTTTGGTTCATGGCCATCAATGCTGTTTTTATCTGAAACAAACACATCGTATTTTTTTTCCCCAAAAACTCAGAGGATCCATAACAAAGCTCCTTTTTACATAAGCTCAGCTTCACAAGGAGTATATAAATGCATACAAAATGGTCAGATTCTGCTTTCTGGTATGGACCCATTGGCCCAAACCAACTAAAAAAGATTTTTCAGCCAAGATTTTTTTTTTTTTAAATGTTTACATCATTTGGCAAAACTCTGGGACCTTCTGAAGGGCAAAACATAGCATACAGTGCTTATTTTACTACCCCTAACTCCCAATATTGGGGGGTGGGGAGGGGGGAGAGATTTTAATTTTTTTAAAGGAGGGAGCAAAATTTCCTTCTTGAGATGTCGCGACTCATGTGGCCTTTTTAAAAGTGATTTTTTTTAAAAAACAGGGTTAAAACGCCACCAACTAAGTCAGAGCGTGGAACTCTCTCGCTCCTGTCGTATCGGGGTTTAGAAAATCTCCTTCCTCGGCTTTCTAACTGCCAATTGGTTTTGGTATTGATTTTTAATTTAAGTGTAAACAAAACTTGAAAAAAACTTCTTATGAACTGCAACTAGGTGGCCCCTGAATGAAAAATATCAAATAGCTACGGTGGGAGAAAAGCGAGGGGAGGATGGATTGGGCGCTTAAAAGATGGACCACTTAGCTTTAAACAGGTATTTTTAAGATGGGATGAACTACGGTTATTTCGGAACAGCCTTACGGGCTGGGAGTTTAATCATCTCACCAGCTTTGGGTGTGTTGCAGGAGTGGTAAAGGTTTATCTCAACCAAACTAGCAATAAAAATGTCCGTTTCTGCCTCTCCTTTGCAGCTAATCTTTGTTTCACGGCTAAAAGCAGGAAAAAAAATGTACGTTCCCCCTCCGTTGTTACATCAACAGATTTCTTTGGGGTTTCTGTTCTGCGCAAGCTGCTATTTTTTTGGTGGGGGGGAAGCAAACAACATAAAACATCACTGCAAGCGGTTGGAAATTCATGTGTTGTTTTGTTTTTTTAGGGCATCCAGGCTCAAACCGTAGCCAACTTTTACCTTGCATACGAAGCAGAACTCTCAATCATTCCTGTTATAAATAAGGTAAGATTTCCACGCTCTCCACAACATCGGTGAATTTTAGGTGCTTTGCGGATCGTGCAGGCAGCCCTTGGCTGGCAGACTGAGCTCAAGATTTCTGTGGTTTAAGTGAGACAGTTGTTAAGTGAGTTTTGCCCCATTTTACGACCATCCTTGCCACGATTGTTAAGAGAATCACTGCGGTTGATAAGGACTAGAACTCACCGTCTCCTGGTGATTGGCCCAAAGTCACCCAACTGGCTTTTATGGCTAAGGTGAGACTAGAATTCACCGTCTCCTAGTGATTGGCCCAAAGTCACCCAGACGGTTTTCATGCCTAAGGCGAGACTAGAATTCACCGTCTCCTAGTGATTGGCCCAAAGTCACCCAACCGGCTTTCATGGATAAGGCGGGACTAGAACTCTCCGTCTCCTGGTGATTGGCCCAAAGTCACCCAGCCGGCTTTCATGCCTAAGGTGAGACTAGAATTCACCGTCTCCTAGTGATTGGCCCAAAGTCACCCAACCAGCTTTCATGCCTAAGGCAGTACTAGAACTCACCGTCTCCTAGTGATTGGCCCAAAGTCACCCAACTGGCTTTTATGGCTAAGGCGGGACTAGAACTCACCATCTCCTAATTTCTAGCCTGGTGCCTTAAGCAAACTGGATTTTCTTTTTAAAATGAGGCCTTATTTTAGGCACTTTCTAAGACTGCACTTTTATTTGTCAAGCTACTTCATATATTTGCTCTCAATAATCCTCTTTGCCTTCAAAGATCCAGATGTTTATTCAGATAATTAGTAAAAAATAAATAAATTAACAACAGTAAATGCACAAATATCATTCCATGCACCCCACCCCCAATATCAATGAATGTGTTATCTTTTCTCCTTTTGTGGCAATGGAATTCCGCGATTTTCTGTAATGGAAAGAGTCTCATTAAAGTACAAAATCATTTTTGCCTGTCATAAAAAATGGCTGTATACTATGTATCCACCTCTTCTGCCCTCATTTTTTTGTGAAGAATAGAAATTAAAGAGATGAAAAAAAGCTAGAACTCTACCAGATAACAGAAAATAATTGTACAGTCAAGAAGTACCATATTTTCCCCTGTGATCTAGTGATCCTGTTACCTAACAAATAGTACGGTCAGGGATGGGCTGCTGGGGGTTTGTAGGGGTTTGGGCGATCCTCTTGCTAAGATTCTGCACAGTTCGGTGAACCCCCAAATCTCACTCTTGGCTGGCCCCACCTCCACCCCACCCCTACTTATCTCACCTCCCCAGCATAACAGCATGCTGTGTGGCTCCTCGCTTGTGCGCCATTGACCACACAGTCTGCAGCTTGTCTGCCTGCCTGCCTGCCTGTGCTTGCTGCCTGCCTGCTTCCCGCCTGGCCTGCCCTGCTGCCCAACTGATCTGCCTGCTTACAGTTAAGCCTGCAAGTCACTTGCCTTCCCTTCTCCCTTCCATGTGGCACGCGGCCCTGCCATTCTTCCTTGCCTTCCTGCACTCACCAAGAGGCCTGCCCATTGTCCCCTCCTTTCCGCACTTACTGGACCTTCAGGGTCTGAATGCCTGCCGGCTGAATGGAGAGGCCTCTTGCCAATGGCTTCCTGGCCTTCTTCTCCTTGTGGCACTGAGCTGCTTGGGTTTTGAAATGGCAGCTTCTCCAGCTGCTGAACTCCTAGCACTCTTGAAATCCAAGAGGGTTGGAAGGATTTCAAAAGCCAAGGAGCTCAGCTCAGTGCTACAAGGAGAAGAGGCAGCAGAGCTGAACGCCGGGCTGTTGCCTTCCCAGACTCCTAGGACTGAAGCTTCTATTTTTCAGTGCAGGCTGAGGCAGCAGATTGCAGAAAGATAGAGCTGTGACTCTGTGAGTCTGGAGCAACTCAATCTGCCTGCTTTACCTGATTTTGGGTAAGTTGCTCTTTTCTTTCTTTTTATTAAAAAAAATCAATATTTACAATGGTGTGTGTTGTGGGTTAATTTTCTGAGTTTGCTTGCTAGTAAATTTTATGTTATGAGTAGAGAGATCCAGGTTGTAGTCCATTTTCCTTCAGCAACGGAAGTTCTCTGGGTGACTTTAGGACAGTTATTCTCTGTTGTCCCAGCCTATCTCACAGGGTTGTTGTAGAGAAGAATTGAACGACGAGAAATTGCTATGTATTCTGTCTTGAGCTCTTGGGGAAAGTGATACAGACACTTCACAATAATTTTCAAAGAGTAAATCGGCCTTTCTAATTTGTGTCTCGATGGTAATTTTCATCTAGTGAAGAATCTCTGTGCAATTTATTGCAATAACACAATCCAGATAACCAAAGAATAAAAGTCCTGTATTCTAATAAATGTTATAAAAACTGAAGTGTAGAATACAAATGCTTGGATTAATAAACATGCGTGAAATGTTTTTAATTGAACAGGATCAGAGTCCAGTGTTCAGCATCTAGTTGACAAACAATGATCTAACAGAATGTTTCTGGGAAATATCATAAAGCTGTTAGGACATGTCACTGATAACCTGAATAAATCCATGCAGAATCTATTTTAGCCAGAAGTCCCTTCTACATCTTCGACAATAAATTACATTATTTTATTATATTCATTTGAAAAATTCCTTCTTTTTGTCTGTCACAAGGAAAATAACTTCACCGAATGATTTCAACTACTTAGTGTTAGACGAAATTATGAACATTTCAATCCATTCTCTACAAATCTGCATGAAGTTTACCTCTGTTAAATTAAGTGTCAATCCCTATCTTCCTAATGAATTGATTATCATGACTGCCCATTTCTGCACCTTTTCAGGTTCCAAAACATTTTTGAATGGTATTTGAAAGTATTTCAAATATGACAACTTACAGATGTAGACAGAAGTGTTGGGATGTCATCAAATTTATATTCCTTTTTTTTTCCCTCTTCATTTTAAATATATTGTGTCTTTCTAGCTCTCATTAACAAGAACTATCCTATAAAATTAGCTTCACATTTTATACATAAAATCTCATGGGCAATTAATGTTTGCCACAAAGGGCAGGGTATGTAGGAAGCCAAAAAATCTGATTTTAGAGAAAAAATACAGTGCATTACACATTAGAAGCAACTTATTTATTAGCCATGATAACTCAAAATAAAATTTATTTGCACTGAAAGATTATAAACAAATGTATCAATATTGTAGGGAGAACATAAAATCTTCCTCCCTCCTCCCTCCTCCCCTGAATGAATTCTGAAGATGATTTTATGTCCTCCCTACAATAAAAGTATCATAATAAAATACTGTGAATTTGATTTGTTGTGATAAATTTCAAAAAGAGAAAAAATGCCAGATTTTTTTAAAAATAATCTTTATTTGCAAAATAATAAAAATACTAAATGGGCATATTGCTATGTATACATTGGAGGCACATTGCTTCTTGTGCAATTAGTGCTCTGAAGTATGCAGTTATTCAGTTGGAAAATACACAACTTGGGGGAAAATATATTTTTTTTCCACTACTATCTGGATTTTCTCATGGCCTAGATAATTTTATCCTATTAACATCAAACATCTAGGTAACTTTAGAATCTTGCATCTGCATTATTTCTAGGAAGGCATAATATAATTGGTAATGACAGTAATTGGCATAATATGGTTTAATTTAATTTCCTCTTCAAGGAACAAAACCTTTTAACCAACCATTCATCCTATTTCTATATTTATTTGTTATGTTACTAAAAGTGCTATACGGCAGATATTGTATTCATCCATTTTCACAAATTAACCTATTAGTATTATGTTACCTCTGAACTTCTGACGACCAAAACCATCTCACAAAGTTTTCATTCCTTATTGATAAAGTTTGAGTTTTTAATTAAGATGCTAACTGGATGGGAGAAAAAACATATAAGAAATGGAAAGAACAGACTTCAAGTAACACTGAAAACTTTTGTTTTTTTTCTGAGATAGGGATATCACAGGAACATCTTGTACCCTAAATAAATTTGGTAGAGGAAATTGAAATGTTTTTCAAACATCATAAATGTAATTCTACTCCTCTGAAATTTTAGGTGAAATTGTCTGGATGTTCCAGCTTTGGAACTGATTATATAATTGATTTGCTATGATGTAGTTTGGGAGGTGGTAAAATCAGACTTTTTAAAAAGCCCTCCTTATGGAGCTCTGCAATTTTAACTGAAGTTTAGCACTTGTACTATTGTTATATATTTAATCCCTTAAAATATGAACTGAAAATGAAATACAGCAAGACACTGGAAAAGGCAGAACATAAAAGAGTTTTTTCATGCATTAGCCTGATCTTGCTCCCCATCTCTGCTTTCTACCAGCAGTCCAGCTCACTGAGCCTGGATATACTGGATAGCCTCCATCACCCCAGAGAGCAGCCAATAATAAGTAATGCTTCTACCACCAGACAAGTTCTCTACCACCACACTAGCACCCAGCAGCTGATGGGTGGCTCCAATCCAGCACATGCCATGGCAATTTGTATCACTGCTATGGCTACCACCAAGAGCTGATTTCTGGTTCTAGCCAATCAATTCCAGCTCTAGTTTCCTCTCCAGCTCTTGGACCATTTTTTATTCTAATTTTGAATGGTCTCCCGCAGGACCACTCCTCACCAACTGCTCTGGAGGCGCCAATTATCCCCCCTGCTAATTGCCACTGAAAGCTCCAGAAGATCCTCTCTGCTCCTTCCACAACCTTCATCCCCCCAACCCTCCCAAATATACTCAACCATTTAACTCCGGTGCCTCTCACAGATTACCATCTTGCTTTGGCACTATTATAGAAAAAGGGAACTTGACTGACCTTATCACATGATCACTCCCTTGTTGTGAGTAATGTGTGACAAATAGAGAAATACAAAAAAGAGGGGCAAATCTCAGAGATACTTGAAGCTGCTCAGATTTTTCATAAACATGCTTTTCAGAGAGAGGTTGCCTGTTTCTGAAAAGAGAAAAGAAAGAGAAGGAAACAAAGCAGGAAATTGTATTATCAGTTTTCCTTTCCACTTTACAGGTCTGTTCATCATTTGTCTTTAAGTGTTGTACTGAGAACTACAAAGAATTAGGAGCAGGATCTAAAGATAGAACCCAAAAGTTACATTATAATCAAAATACTCATTGACTGTGCAGGTTAAGATATAAATCAATTTTTTGAGCAAGTCATAATCCACACATAATCTAAATCATTGGGGATGCTTGAAACATCATACTAAACCAAAGCACATGAATCAGTCATGTATAGTATGTAGTTGACTTACATTTACCTGAATGTCAGTGTGAAGACCTGCAGATTTGTTTGAAACTATTAAATAGAGTGAGGTACTTTTAAGCCTCCTGTTCTGTGTGAGGGCATAAATAGGAAATGGAGAGGAGAAAAACAAAGGAGGTGCAAGAGAAAAAAACAGACAATCCAGGAGAGAAGAAATGGATGATTCTGATAGCTGTATTACGAGGGTAGATATTGATCAAGCAGTGAAAAGAGAACTGAAGAGAAAAGGAGGGGGAGTTTACCTTGTGCTGCTCCATAGTTTCTCAGTATACGCACTCCTAGCCTTCATTGCTGCTATAATAATATTCATCCTAATAAAATTTAATGACTGAAGAATTCTGTAAGCTAGTTGGATAAATGATGTTGCACAGTATGTCAAACGTTCAGCTTTCCAGAATGAAATTTTGCCAAAATGAGACTGGCAAACTTTGTTTGCTCTGCAGATGGTGTACGAGTCTCTTGTGGTATCATATTAAATTATATAGGCAGGCAGTCAACTCTATAATGCATTGAGCTTAGAGGTGCAATATGCATTGAGTGTTCTGTCAAGAAATGGACTCAGAAGCATAATACAGCTATGCAAGGCAGCAAAAGAGAGAGCTGTTAAGAAGAGGACTTCTTAGCTGTTAAAATGATGACTTGGATAGTGTACAATGGGATGTGGAGCATTTTGCCTCAAAGGTAAGGGATGCTGCAGTGCTTGCTGATTTTTTTTTCCTCAGGCTTATTGCTGTGACTGATTATCTGTCCAAAGAATTTGGATATTTTCTTTTAATTGCTACACTGTAATTTTTCTGCTAGCTAATACTAATTTTATGTTGCATTACCTCTCTGTGATATTGTGGTAGTGACAACTATGGAGGTCAACAGTTTAATGAAATTACCTCAAATAAACTGAAAAATGGGGTGGGGGTGTTCCTCTCTAAACAAATGTGGAATAGTAATTCTAACAATCTCAGATCAGCAATAACTAAAATGCAGAGTCATACAAAAGAAACTTGGAAATATGTGTTTTTCATAACGTAGCCCCCTCCCAAATCTGTCAAAATTGCTTCATGTTTTAGAATAATAACTTTTTCTCTTTTTTTTTTTTAATCACCAAGCACTTTAATTTCAGGCCCTCTTTATTCTGGGAGTAGCTGACTTCTCACAGTTATGCATTATTATTTCTGAACGTGTTTGATGAGGTTTCCCAATGCGAAGATCAGGAAGCTCTTTGAATGTGTTCAAGAGTCTCTATTGTGAACAGCTGCATGTGTCCTTCATGCTTTAACACACACACACACACAGATCAGGAAAATATATTGGATAAACTAATATCATTGTGCATGCATGTTTATGGTATTTAAAGCTGAAGTTTTTAAAGAGTGAATTTCCTAACTTGAAAGAGAACAGTTGACAGTGATAACAGTCCTGCTACTGGCATTAAATGATATGTGCTGAATGTGTGCACTCAGATTATTTCAGAATCAAAGTGGGGTCAGATGCAAATTCTCATGAGCAGACTTCCCAAATGGGTTGTCCTACTGGAAATGGGAAAAGATAATTTTTGCCAATCCCATCTCCTTCCAATGCTGACCTGGAGGAATATGTGGTCCTCCAGAGAATATGAGAAGTGGTACAAAAGGCTGCAGAGTAAAAGGAAAACTGATCAAATTCTTCTTTGCTTCAGTACAGCTCTTGTTCTCGCATTCCCATTCCCAGAAAGTCTACCTTGGATACATCCTAGTAGGACTGTCAGAGATTCAGTCCGAAACACAAAATGTGATTCAGGAGACGCACACGTGCATTTGTAGCGCTATTGGAACCACCTTAAAACCAGCTGTGTCTTTTTTTGGGGCTCACACTGCTGCTTTCCACAGTTGAGGCACAACCCCAGCAAAAGTTGTACTTGAATATTGGTTTTTATGTCAGGTGCGATCTATGTGCCCAATGAAAAATCCAATCTATATTTAGTCCTTTGAATCTGGCTCTTCTTTCATCCTTAATATTTAAGAACATTGAAACATCACCTGCACACTATAGATTCAGGTTTTCTGTTTAAAAGATACATGCATACCAATTATAAACCCAGCCTTTCTATTTTATTATCTAGGATTTTTTCTCTCTTCTTCCCAAAATTCACACAAACGGAGCCAGTTTTGCCATTTGAGAATCTAGTCATGAAAGACAAGGATTGGGGGCTCAGACCCCTAAAGCTTTTTCCTTTTAAATTAGGGATTTCTTAGCCACCTTTGAAAACTCTGATTCCCCCAAAGTGATTTATAATATAAAATACACTAAGATCAAATTAAATAGGGTGTAGGTGTGACAACATATTAAAACAACTAGTTTAAATAAATGCAAACACAAGCAAATGCGTTTGAATCCTTTTTTAAAATAACTTCTCTTTCACCTCCTACTTTTTTTGTTCATCGGAGTCTTCAATGTGAACAGCCCTGAGAGGGAATCTAATACAAGTTAGAAGCCCCTGCCCTATGCTTGGATATTGTTGTTCCTGCTGGCCTCACAACTGTCTTTTTTGTGATCTTCAATTTACTGGTTTTGCTATTGTAATTCCACTATTTTGTTATTCTCTTTTATTACTTTATTTTTTCTGCAAGAGGCTATAAACCACTTTGATTAAAGTGGCGTATTTACCTCAGACAGTCAATCAATCAATCAATCAATCAATCAACTATTCATGTTTT
>JANHFL010007879.1:59135-79674 GCA_032468155.1 Oxyrhabdium leporinum
CCCCACCCCAATTGACAGACCAATTTCAGGGTCCAATTTTTTTGTATATAGAAATATAATCTGATAACACAACTTGGGAAACAAGGAGGGTTGCTATACACAAGTCATATTTTGTTTTTCTCTTTTCAGGTGAAAATACAAGTATAAAAGTAAAGTATTATAGTAGCATTGAAGTTATGATGAGAACAAAACTAATTGTCTTTGCCAGAAGAAAAACTACATAGTGGGCATCTTATGTTACTTTTTCCTTTAATCAATATCGTTGTAACATTGATTGGCGCCATATAATTAAAGGTAGAACAAAACAAAGATGGAATAAAATTGTGAGCAGTTGAGAAAAATTCAAGGTGCTAGGCCCTTAATTTGCATTATATTCCAAATAATTCTGTGCTGTTGTTTTTCTGACTACTTATTAGTTATGTTTTATTTAAAAGAGAAATTATGCAACCATGGAAAATTGGCATTTCTGAGAATAAGTAGTAATGCATCATCATCAGATTGATGCATGTTGTTTGCATACTGTATTCACTTTTAGAAGTGATTGGCTTGGAGTCAGCAATTAATGGATGTGGGATTCAGCTCTGCTACAGATGGTTTTCTGAAAAATATTGTTAGTTGTAAACACATCTCCTCTTCCTTCCTTTATCAAGTCTTTTGAGAATGAATGGACATTTATTGCTTAACAATGTATGGTTTACATTCTGAAGACACTGTTTTGAATGAACACCTCATAAACAGCCATCTGTGTAATTGCAAATATATTTCTATGGGGGTTGTGAAATAAATATTTTTCTCCCAATAATACATTTACACATTTAATTATCAGTTGTTAGCATTTTGCTGCTAAGCTCAAAACAGTTTTTATATTCTTTGCATATGTCAGTATTTTATATTTTTAAAATTACACATTATGTATAACAAATGAAATCTAATGTGTGCATACAAGTATTTATGCAAACTAAATATGTAGCATTTTCTTAGTATTTTTCTACTTCATTGCCACTTCCTTCTGATATGGATCAAATTTAAATATTGAATTGCTTACATTTTCTGAAAAAGTAATAGGATCAATAAAAATGAAAGGTGTGCTCTATATTAACTTCCCAATTTGATATTTTGCAGATGTGTTGGACTACTAATTCTGTATTTCACAGTGAGAATACATGGTTTGGGAACTGGTCTAAATGAATTTCCCTTTATGGGTCAATAACAACAACAACAACAACAATAATAATATCACTATTAAACATTTAAATATATTTATTTTTTAAACTAGAATGGTACATTGATTTTAATAAATATCAACATTCATCCTATTTTATTTTTTAAATATGTATTCATAAACAATAATTGTAAAGCTTGATTACAAAACAAAACCGCAGAGTGTTTCACCTATATGAAATAAAATTCTGCCTTTGCATGCATAATTGTTTCTGAATACTGGATAGGAAAAGAGGTGGTATTTTACACGGGGGGGGGGGGAGAGGAAGAGAGAGGAAGGGAGGGACTAGAGGCATATAAATGCCTGTAACTAAGCAGTGTTGATGCCATTTCTTTCCCACAGTTACCTCTGATCAATGTTCACAAAGTTACTCTGTGTACTTGATGGCTTTATGCACTTGGTCTGACTGTAACCAATTGGCAATGCCACTTTTAGACAGTATTACTCATATTCATGTTCAGACGCCCTAGTCAGCATAGGTCGATATTAAAAAAGCAGATATACTGTCTTCTGTAGATGCTTTGAACCGTGGCAGGTAAATGCATCCAAATCAGTAAATAATTGTAATGTGCATAAAATACCAGTGCCCAATCCTTACAATCACTTAGAAATGCCTGTCATTTATTCATAACTATCTTTATGAGCTAGAAAAAGGAAATGTCTCAACTCTTTATAATTTTGGAGCAAATAATTTTATTTACCTAGATCTCTCGAATCTAGATTACTGTATGTCCTGCTTTGGAGATGAAAGGAGACTTGTATGTCCTGATCAATAAATATGGCTAGAATAATTGTATATGTTTTTTTTCAGTGGTGTTTGATAGTATTGATCATGATGTTCCCTTATCACAGCTTTCTGTCTTGGGTTTATGAGGCACATTATGAGTCTGGTGTATCTAAGTAATATGGGGTAATTCTCTTCCACTCCACAGACTGATAATCCTCAGAGGATGCGTTTATGGGCTCACATGGAGCAATGTAAACCACTGAAATAAGTTATTTGCCTAATGAATCTCATTATCAACAGTTTGTGAATTACGGACAACACTGCCTTTATTTTCCACTAATTCTTAGCTTTGGAAGCTATGGAACTCATAAATTGCCATACATATTCAGTTTTTAGATGAGGGAGAGCAAACTTTATACTGGGAAATGGATGCTTCTTTCGATTGGAAATTATATTATTTGAGTAATGGAATGCCACTGATGTTGAATGGGGTTACACAGTTCCTAAAAACACAATGTGCATCTTTGGGATGCTTCTGGATTCAATGCTGTTGTGTAGGTTGTAGGTATTCAGGTGTGCTTTTGAGAAATCGCATCTATTTACTAAGAGTACATTAACTCCTCTTTGGAGCATCTGGAAACCGAAACTATACAGTGGTACAGAATCTACCTAAACAAATAGTGAGCCTGTTATACCCAAGGCCTAAACAACGATTATATTTACAGAATTAGGAAAATAGATGTGGCTTCCTCTTTCATCTCTTTTTGCTAGTTAGGAAAGATCAGTAATTGCTTGCCAGAGCAAACAAAAACTATAACTAACTGTTGAGCAGCACAGTGTGTTGTTAACCATTAGTAGCAGGTTCTCCTTTCTTTCTTTTTCTTCCGTATAATCTGAAATAAAATAGTAGGAAGACTTCAAGATGGAATCTTTGAAATCGCTAATGAAAGAAAATATAAATAAGTATCAAAAGACATGAAAAAGTCTAATAAAGCACAGCATGCAGGACATGCCTGCATATACTAAAGAAATTAAGCTAATTTAAACCTTGCAGGCACTGCTATTTATGCCTTCTGATAGACTCATCAGTTTCTAGAGATGTTAAAGGGTAGAATTTATTTATATACTTTTATTTGGGGAAAGAAAGCTGCTTCTAGATTAGTGATGGACAGGAATGAATTCTTCATTGTCGATGTTTGTGTCAGGTTCTTCAAAAAGGGGATAGTTTTACTGCTGAATATTATTGGCTATAGATTTAATTCCGTAAATATGAAGAGTTCCACAGATACAAGGAAGCAAGAGAATTGGTATTCTTCCAAAACATTGCATATTTTCCCTGGTCCCCATCCCCCAGTATCTACCTAGCAGAAATCTACACATACGAAAGAGTTAGCACTCTTTCTGCAGTAATTCTGAAGTAAATCGGAACTGACCTCTTAGATGTGCAACATTTAAGGTAGTCCTCACTTAACAAGGGTAATTGGAACCTGAATTGCCATTGCTAAGTGTTGCAGCTAAATGATGATAAAATGAGATATGACGTGACCAGATTGTTTAGCAACTCTGGCCTGCTTGCAATCCTACACTCCCTGTTGCCGTTGTTAAGCAAAAATCATGGGTCGTTGAAGGCTTGACGCCACTGCAACTTTCTGCTTGGCTTCCAACAAGCAATGTCAGTGGGGCTGGAAGTTGTAAGTCCTGGAAAACTTGCGAGCAGGCCAGAGGACTTGTGGATACTGCAGAGTAAGGCAGAGGGGTGTTGTGGGGAGTGGGTTAAGGCTAGGGAGAGGTTGCTGTGGTGCCACATGAGTGTATGTGGATTGAGGAGGAAGTGTTGTGCAGTTTCAGTTTTTAAAAATATAGAACACATTGTATCAAATGATTTAATCCAGGGGTGTCAAACTCGATTTCATTGAGGGCCACATCAGGGTTGCGTTTGACCTTGGTGGGCCAGGGTGGGCATGGCCAGTTTGATATCACTTGTGTCGGGGGCACCTGTGGTGGCTTGAACGCTCTGCCAGTAAAAACGGGCTCCCGAGCTCTGTTTTCGGCTGTACCAGCCTCCTGCAACCCTCTGCCAGCGAAAACGGAGCTCTTTGTTTTCGCTGGCAGAGGCACTGCAGGCCGGTCCTTCACTGTTTCCAGAGTGGCCCCAGGGGCCAGATCTAAGCACCCCGTGGGCTGGATCCGGCCCATGGGACTTGAGTTTGACACCCCTGATTTAATGGGTGCATGTATTCTTTGCACAATTATTGCACTAGTACTGTTTTGTGAGTGTCCATTACCCACAAATCCTCTGGCCTGCTTGCAAGTTGCCCAGGACTTACAACTCCAGCCCCACTAACATTGCTTGTTGGAAGCTAGCAGAAAGTTGCAGTCATGTCAGGTCTTCCATGACCCATGATTTTTGCTTTTTACTGTTATTTCTCAATTTTGCATTTTGTTTCCTGCTCACTTCACTTTACAATTATCTCTCAACATTCGATAAGAACATAAAGTGCACTCCTTATTGCTACCAAAAGGCATTGTAACAACAAGAAAAAAAATTAAATTTCACTAACCTTTTTCTCTTTCCTTTCAGTATCTGAATTACAGGAAGAAGGAATAAATGCCATAAATTTACCACTCAGTCCAATTCCTTTTGAATTAGATCCTGAAGATACTATGTTAGGTAATTTGAAATACTTTTTTTATTTAAACTGGTCATAAGTATGCCTTTTTTATAATGAGGAATCTTCCTTCATTTCTCTCCATTTTTTTTCAGAGGAAAATGAAGTTCGAACAATGATTGATCCCAATTCAAGAAGTGACCCAAAACTACAGGAACTAATGAAGGTAATACTTGTTCTTTTACCTTAAAACACTTTGAAAGTAGTCTATAAAATTCAGACAAAATAAAGTAAGCTGTGTTCTCTTCTCACAATTATAAAGTTCTCTTGAACTTTATTTTTGTGTCACTGGATCACATCCAACCTTCTCCTACCACCATTTATTCAAGACTTTACTCATTGTAAAACATATTTCCTGTGTTTAAGACAAATGGCTTGTGAATCACTGGATTCTTTAGCAGAAAATAGTTTGTGGATTACAGCTTTAACACTGATTGCTGCCCTGCATTTTATTTTCTAAATGGTTTAAGTATTTGTTTAAAATAGTTTTAATCTTGCTATTTAACTCTGTTAGGCTTTCTAAGATATAAACAAAAAAATAATCTGAAATACAACAACAGATGATAGCCAAACAAAAATGGAATAATTCATATTTACAGCAGAAATAAAAATATACCCAGAGACTGAATATCAACAATCTGCATTTTTTAAACCTTAATCATAGGTACCAAAGACTTGTGAAATTAATATTCTTTAGCATGTGGGAAGAAAAGAGCATATTGCAGTTCCATTTCTTCAGAAATGAGGATTTTTTTCCCAAGTTTGAATGTCAACTTATTTAAAACCAGACATATTTGAAGTTTTTAAAAGAAACAATGGGTAATTTTTACATTTATTGGGAATGCCACAGTATAAACTGAAATTGAAAAAGTAATATTCCATCAATGGAAGATCATTTCATTTTAATTCACTAAAAGTAGATGGAGAAACAATTTTTGCCAATTTTTCCTACTCTGAAGTCCCTCACTTATGCTCCTGGGTACTCCTCAAGCTTCTAGAAAAGATTTTTGGAGGATTACAAAAGATAGTTGAAATTCCTGAAAATCTTCTTTCCCTTCAATTAACTGGTATGGAGTGCCCATTTTGTGAGCTGGAATAAGATTTAGTTAATTTAGTTGACCAACGGGAGTTTTCACCATAATGTCTAAACTCTAATTCATGTGACGAGTAGCAGGTATTTCTTGGTGAGTTGAAAGCCTGATAGGAATTTAGTAAAATCAATGGACCACCTACATTTCATCTGAATCCAATATTAGTAATTTTTGAAGATTAAAAAAAGAAAGATCAGCTTCTAGCACTGCTGAAATTAGAGATGAAATTCTAATAATTCTATGAGGTTAATATTTTTCTAACAATCTGTTTAAGAATGAAGTCAAACTATTACAAAAGTTCTCACTAGTGAGATAGAGATAATTTCGAAGATACTTCTATGTCTACTTTGTGTAAAGTGGAAGAGAGTCCTTTTTGTTATTCAAAACTTACATATAGATTTTTAATGCGGAAAGTGTATCTCCTTGAAAATTTAGTTTGAGTCCAACATTAATCTTCTATGAACAAAAAAAAGCTAAAAATAGAATTTACTGTAAATTATTTATTTGCTGAGAGAGCAAATATTGGAATGTGAAAAAATTCTTTAAAATTTCATTGTTAACTTCATGTATATTAAGTATATTAATCTTCAGTACTGATTGGAGAACTGAAAAAAAATGATGTTGTTTGTCCCTTCTAAATCATTGCCAGAAAAATCCCCTTCATAATTGTGATCATGAGATTACTGTGAGTTGAATATGACTTGAGGATGTCTTTACTTTTTACCTCATGCTTAAATACTATTGAATTTAACTACTGGATTGCAATAATTATATTTTAAGTTCCATTGAATTTCACTATTGAATTGCAATAATTTATATTTTAAGTCTTCCCTCGTAACTTCTCATCCAGTAATCATCATTAAGTAATTGTAATGTCTACTGATAATTGATTAGAAAAGAATGATTCTGCTATAAAGTAAGTTCAATATTTGGGAAGCTGAAAAATGGGTAGCTTTTTATAAAAAAAATAGGTATTAACACATTTGATACAATATAACATATGACAATCATAAATATTAATATTTCAATATCAAGATTTTAATTCTTGTATTTAATATGATATACTGCATCATTGGTGAATTATGTTGAGTTTTTTCCTATTGTTTCGAACATCATACTGTGTTTAGTATAACATACATTTACGTTGATGCATAGGTAATATTGCTAAATCTTGGTCTCTTAACAAAGGTATTAATAGACTGGATTAACGATGTGTTAGTAGGAGAAAGAATAATTGTAAAAGATCTGGCTGAAGACATGTATGATGGACAAGTACTGCAAAAACTCTTTGGTAAGAAGTAATTTTATTTTCATGCACAGTGTGTTGAAATTTTGCCTTTATATAGAGTGTTTTTTTTTTTTTAAAAACCAAGAAATAAAAAAAGATAGGTTCCTTCTGTTTCCTAAGAATAGTTTGTTCCTACTTTTCATAGATTTAATCCAATGAATGGTCATAATGTCTAAACAGCAAATAACCATTTCCTTTATGTTTGTATTATATTTTAAATTATTTTTACTCAGCATCTTAAATTGGACACTTCAAAACTTCAGTTATATTCTGAAATTTGTCTTTCTGTAGTACTATCATATTTAATGATGACATCCAGATTTAAAGACCATTTTTGAGAAAAACTACTATAAAGTTTTGAAAAAGCATTACTATAATTAACATTGGTAAAATATTCTAGATTGTTTTATCTAGGAACCTCATTAGTCAATACTGTCAGATATAATATTTAGAAGAAATAAATGTAAAATGTATTGAAATTACTGTGCTTTATTAAAAGTATTGAAATCTGCAATAGAAGGAAAGGTTTTCCTTACTGTACTTAGATTTGCTTGGTGAATTGTCAGTGGTTACTTTTGAAATTTTAAATTAGGTTTTCTGTAGAAAATCCATTTTGGAATATGTGGAACAGAATGTCTTCACATTGAACTTGGTACATGGATTGAGGCAAAGACTTGTTTTTCTTCCATTACCACTTCAGAGAAGCTTGAGAGTGAGAAACTCAATGTGGCTGAAGTCACACAGTCTGAAATAGCTCAGAAACAGAAGCTTCAGACAGTCCTTGAAAAGATCAATGAAACCCTTAAGCTTCCTCCGAGGAGCATCAAATGGAATGTGGACTGTGAGTTATTTATTTACAGTAGAATTTGTATTATACACATTACATTAAAATTGTGTTAAATTTATTAAATAAGAAAAAAGCCAGAAATGTTTTGTAACCAGAAGCCAATTTAGTGGGGTATTTGTATGAAGACATGAATTTGTGCATGTTTATGAGTGTTTTAGATATATTTAAAAGCATATACAGACATACACAGACATACTGAGTGGGCGAAAGAAAGAAACTTGTAATTGCTGGCAAATAATTGGCAATTAAAAGGTTGATAAGTTTAAATTCCAATTGTATGTGCCATGTAGCATTCCCGAATGAAGGCAAAGTGTTGCATTCGTCAAGGAATATTTTCTTTAAAACTGGAAAGATCTTTTTTCTGGTTTCTGATATAATTTGCCATGGGGCTTTATAGAACAATAAATGTAAGAAAGACTTATATCCAAGAAAATCCAAAGGAGTTGGTTCACAGGAAAATAAGAAGTCTAGTCTACATAATGTTATTTTTTTGTATTGTCTCTTGCCCAGAGAACTGAGCAAATTTTCTCACAAATTTTGCAGCAAATCCTGTAATACATTTTCCTCCTTAAATTCCGCGAAGAATTTACAACCATGTCCAAGAGATGCTTCTGTTTATTCCTTTCAATTCCCAGTTAGCTAAGTTAGGTTGGGGGAAAAGCAGACTTTTCCAGAAGTATTCCTGGCTAAAAGGATATCTAACACTAGAATTCTTTCATTCAAATCAAGTACAGGAGAATTTTAAACTTAGACCAGTCACTTAGTACCATTTGAAGTTATGATGGATTCCCCCCCCCAAAAAAAAATAGATACTTAAGACCCGAATTTGAAGTTCCAATGGCAGCTGTTGCCTCTCCCTCCAGCCATTTCATTGAATTTTGGGCACTTGACAACTGACCCACATTTATGGCCATTTGTAGCATCCCATAGTCATATGACGTTTGACAACATTTTTGCCAGCAACTAGTGTTTTCTTCTGGTTTCGGCAAAAAGCACTGGACAATGGGCCTAGTTTAGCAACTCCCACATTTGTTTAATGGTCACCATGTTCACTTAACAATTGCTGCAAAAAATATCTTATGGGTGCCTCAGCTTCCAACCATCATGACATATAACAAAAATTTGGGTTCACTATGGTTGTAAGTCAAGGACTTCCTGTATATGAGACATTACTCCATCCTTCATCCTAAATATTGTGCTGGATCATCCTCCATAAAGTCTGAAAATACTTCTATATACATTAGGCTGTTTTGCTTAAGCATGTTTGTCCTATAGGTAGCCTAAAAAAATCTATTGTTTGGAAAGTATTTCATAGTAGTTTGCAAAAGACCTTTTATCAAACATAGACAAACAATACAGTTGAATAGTTCATTAGTACTATTACATTGTTGTTCAATAATATATGGGTAATCTTAAATTGAAGCATACTTAATATCAAATACTTTGACATGGTATTCATGGATACCCCAAGTTAAGAGAATAATAATAATAACAGTGCTAGACTGTAAATATGAATTATTTCTTTGGATGGTTGCAGATTAGAAATTTCCTATACCAAAAGGTACCTCTTTTGATACCTTGCAGCCTTGTTAGTGTTGAGTACATATACAAAGCCTGCTGTGAAAGACCTCTTGCCAAGTTTGTGAGGAATGTTTGAGTCATTCTGTTTAGTAAGTTATTGCTCAAGGGTATGGGCTAAATGGACTCATTCATCTTCCTGCAGACGTTATGATACTTAAAACTAAATTAAGTGCATGTTATGAATTAAAAAAAATATCCTTCTCATATTTTATAAATCAACATTGGAATAGTGCAGATAGAGGAATGTCACTGAGGTATCCATAGATGGTACTTAATGCAGCCGCCCAAACCTGTTAAATTACAAGAAGCATGCAACACCTAACCCACTGGAATAATGTTGATTTAGTTGTTTTTATAAGACCCATTGATTTATGGCAGGAAAGAGAAACAGAGGAAAATACCCTTGGATTACTCTCTAGTGAGCAAAGTGTTAAAAGATAAAATATTCTGCATACTGATAGCAGATGGGAAGTAAATATTTCAGTTCCTCTCTTTCAGCTGTCCATGCAAAAAGCCTGGTTGCAATACTGCATCTTTTGGTTGCATTGTCGCAGTATTTTCGGGCCCCCATCAGGCTGCCAGATCATGTGTCTATTCAAGTCGTGGTTGTCCAGGTATGAATGAATGTATTCTGCATTTCTGTACCCTTTTGAAACTAGAGAAACTATTTAGAAAAAAGGCATGTTTCTGCTTGATCTTTCTTCAATGAGAAAAAAGTCAAAAGCACAGCATTTCTTTTTTTAGAGTTTAGTGCACTGTTGTCATTACTGATAGCATAACAGCGGAACGGTAACATTAATATAGTAAAGGTTAAATTAGATTTTGGCAAAGTGTAACTCTGAGGTTGTCATACAAGAGTCCTAAAGTTAATATTTTTCACCTTTCTGGTTGTCTTGCTCCATGTTGTGGCATTCTACTGGGACTACACAAATCTCCTGAAAGAATATGCACACGGATCAAATTTTCAAATCATGAAAGGGTCTGCCAATTTCCAGGTTGACATTGCTGCTTCTTTAGCTGTTCCCATCTCTCTGCATATGCATTTTGCTTTACCGAGGGAAATGTGAAACGAAGTGGCAACTAGTGCAAACACATGTGTAAGCAGCTTATAAAAGCCAGGAAACAGAGGCGGCTGCTTTGCAATTTGAAGAGAGATGCTTTGTATATGCTCCCCTGGGTTCAAAGCATTTCCCTCAAAGGATTTGCATGGCTCTATTTTCTACTTCAAATATTTGTATTTGCTCACTGAACAGAAGTTTAATAAATGCCTCTTTTGATATTACATGTTCAACATGGCAAATAATATAGATCTATCTATCAGTTTGCCAGCCATAGGACCTGCCTACAATTTCAAATTCTCTTTTTAAAATCATTATTTTTACTGAGCTTGCTTTTGTCAGTTCTTCAGAATTTTTTTTTCTGGAGAAAGAGCCTGTGAAATTTCGTATAAGTAACCACACATAAATAAGATTGTGGCTGTTTGGAAAACAAACACAACAATACCTGCTTGAAATTGGTCCCCTGGGTTTTATTTGAGAATTACTTCAAGTGGAAAGGGGGAATACCTTTCGATTCTTGTAGTTAAGAGTTAAAAAAATATGAGAATACATCACCAAATGAGAAGGACAATATGCCATATTTGTAGAATTACACTAGGAGTAATAGAACCAACTTCCATTACTATCCTAACGCTGTAGTGAATGATCACTTTATTTGAAGTCCTTCTTTCCATAAAAGGCAGAGGATAGTTTCAAAGCTACATGGAAGCAAACTGGGAATGTCAGACAGAACCCTGGTGATGGCGAGATTCCTACCTACTATCAGGATCCTGATTTTGTCATGCCAGGCCACAATTTTTACTGTTAAATAAAATGCATTGTCTCCTTGCTTGATATTTGGGATGGGGGAGGGGGAATCTCAATATTTCATTTTTTTTCAAATCATGAGTGAGGCATGAGTTTTAATTACAGCAAAGATAATGTAAATATATATTCACTGCACTGTAGATAAATGCATTCAATATATACAGACATAGTATTGACTGTTCGACTATGGAATGAGCTCTGTTTCTTCCTGCTATTGCTTCTGTGTGTTGAGAACATTTCAGTCAGCTTTCTCAGGTAAACCAGACAGGAAACACAGCAAGATGAACTATTTCCACTTTATTGTAAAGCTACATTAACAGAATCTTGCACATCTGACAGTATTAACTTCCCACTGCCATTTTTAACCATCTCACCAATTAGGACGAGTCCTTCCTACATTTCTTTCTCTGACAGTTAAGTGACTGCAGCTTCTTCTCTCTTTTCTGATCATTTCCTAGGCAGCATGTCTTTCCCTTGTCCCCAAGGCCATCTTAATAAACTATTGTAATTCCTTGGCTTTGGACTGTTTCTTTCTAGAAGCTGCACATGTATTCTGACTAGTTCATTCAGCCTTATAAATTCTCCTATTTAGATATTTAACTGGCTTTTCTTTTGAATTTTGCTTCTGGAGAATCTCCCTTTTTACCACTGGCATCCTTATAAGGGAAGGGCAGAATTTTCCAGACTTAGCAACTGGCAGGGCTGTGGCATGCAGCTCCCAGAATTCTTGGCAATCAACGGTCTTGTGAACTAAAATCCACAGATCTGGAATATGCCATAGTTGGGAAGCACTGGTGTAGGAATACGTAAAGTTTCTTGTACATTTCCACAAGGTGTGAACTGTACCTTCCAGGGAAAAAATGCAGAATAGAATGTGTTTGTTGGAGTTGGTTGTTCTTATGTCAAAACTAAATCAAAATGCTTATTCCTATTTTAATACCAATTTCCAATTATTATTTTGAAATTTACTTGGAAATGCTTACTTTGACAGAAAGCATGTTAGAAATTCAGATTTTGGGGGGGGGGGAAACTATTTAAATGTGAATGTTTGTGTAGAATTTTTTTTGCAATAAAAAAGCATTTATTAATGTGGAAATGGGAGAAGAGTTATGAATGCATTCACAGTAAAGTGACTAGGTAAAAATAGTTGTCCATCCCTACTTTCCATGAGGTTAAAATATAAGTCTCCATCTAGTCTCTTCTCGACCCATCTTGTATCATACATCTTCCGCTGTCTTCTGTTTCCAATTTAAAATTTCTGACCTTCCCCTAGAACAGGAATAACAGTAATATGAATATTCAATCATAAGGAATGCTTTCCATTAGCTTATAAAAATTATTGTTGAGCTAGCCTTATATATATGGATCAGGGTTCATACAGGAAGATCCCAGCTTAGAATTAATAGTTAATAAAAGTATAAATAAGAAAAGAAATTAGAGAAAACATAATCTTACAATTTAAATATAGTCTATTTTATGGCTAATTATTGTTTTTTTTTTTTCAGAAACGAGAAGGAATCCTCCAGTCCCGACAGATCCAAGAGGAAATAACTGGCAATACTGAGTAAGTCATGTCAAGGTTAAGACACGCCAGCTTTACCAAATCTTCCTTGTAGATTACTAATGGAAATTTCAAACAGGCTTCTGTCTGAATAATAAAGAATAGAAATAATGTAAAGATGTGGAGATGTTCTCAATATAGGAAGCTTTAAAAGTAATTCTTTAAACAAGAAGGTAGTTTCCCCATATTTGTTTTAAGCAGTTTTTGTGAGTGCCAACTTAGAGAGAAGTCCAATTAGAAACAATTCAGGTAAGGGCTTTCTTAGTTGGTGGCACCAGATTTATGGAGCTCCTACTCCTTGGTCGTTCAGACAGCACCTTCTATGGCTTATTTTAATGGAATTTTCAAAGTCAGTCTTTTCTGCTTTGAATGTCATTAGCAGGTTCATGTTTCATTTGCTTTGCCTATTTCTGCATTGAACAAAATGTATTAAATGACTCTTAAGAGGACTCATACAAATAATTGCATTATTTCTTTTCTATAGGGCAATGTCAGGACGGCATGGTAAGAACAAATTGATTGTCGACATTTTCTAGATGTTTGTAAATTATTCTCCAACTAATAATGTTATATAATTCAAAGTCAACTAAGTTCACATTCTGAATTTTCTTAATTGATCTGTAAATGTATATTTCTTCTAAAGAAGAATACTTTCTTAATAATTAGAAAATAATTACATTTCTTAAATCAATAATTTGTTATACTTTCTAACCCGCATGGCTGGAGAACAATAGATTTCAAAATACATCAACATGAATGTCCATTTGGAAAATAAAGGCCAAGAATTATTTGGGTAGACCAAATATTCCTGATTAAATGTAGATGACTGTCGATGACCTTCTGGTTTTTTAATTCCTACGCTTCAGTAATGTAGCATTTAACTACATGTTAAATGTAGTTTAACATTTAACAGGTTGTTCTCATCAACTGTGTTTCAGAACGAGATGCATTTGACACATTGTTTGACCATGCTCCAGATAAACTCAATGTTGTGAAAAAGGTGAGTCAAAAATGTTTTTAACATGTGTTATTTAACTGTCTTAGAAATTCATTGAATTTAATTAGAACTAAACTTTGATGTTGCCAAGACATTCCACATGTTAGTTTTTGTTGTATGCTTTTAATTGAAGTATGTCATCTAGGTACAGAGCAAATTAATGTACTTTTCAATTCCTCAACTTGAGGCCAAAAGGATGGCCTCTTGAGGAACAATACGCTACCACATATGTATATTGTGCATGGTGTCATCCCCTGTTCAAAAATCCTTCACAATACCTTGAACCCAATCCCCAATTTTCACTAGCTAGGTGAGGCAAGCATCGGTTCCAAAGTTGAGAGAGCTCTGTAACCAAGGACATCATCCACTTCTTTAATATTTATATTTTGAGTAAATCCAAGATATGTTCACAAGGTACTTCTGTCATCTCACTGGATTCTGTCCATGTGGCATCTAATTCCAAATTATTTAGGTACAAAATACCTTGCAAAAAAAGTATAGAAAAGCTTTTCTGACCAAACACCCTGCAAAAGGAAATGGGTAACTACTATCTAGTAAGACTGCAAGATAGCAATCCACAAATGCGTTCAGGGTGGGAAGTACTGATACTTTTCCAACCTTACTGCTACCATATGGAGCTGAAGGATCATTAGACAATGAAGTTCCATGATTAACCAAACAGCTCCTCTAGAGCTAAAGGATATTCTTTCAAATTACAGTAGTTGAAATAATTTCTGCATTTTGTAGAAGTTGGTTGACTAAGCGCCTAGCTAAACTGCTCTCCAAACTTGAGAAAATTCCCAGCAATTGCTGTTGCTCCAGTAGTATCCATACCGTGTTTGTGGCTGACCATTTTAATCCATGGTGCCAACTGGCATCATCAATCAGGAAATGAGTCGACTGTGGCAGAGAACTGGGAGTAACATATTTGATTTTCAGATCACATCCCTACTTCTCTAAATACAGGCTACTCCAGTGGGCCTCTAGTATGTGTGATTTGCAAAAAAAACAAACAAAAAAACACAACCCGATACTTTATAGAAATCATATAATCCCGAACCTACCTTCAAGTCAGGAATATTAAAATCCCAGAGAACCAAGAATCAAGGCAAATCAGCCATGAGTCAGCCATAATGTCAAACAGCTTAAGTAGGGAGGGTGCTAGGCAGTACAATAGGCAGTACAAGTTATCTCTGGTGCTAAAAGTTACATAGATGTGTACTCTGTCCTCCAGTTATCTGTGCAGCACACCATTTGGTCACTATTGTATTTTGGAGAATCATTCCCATTCTTACTCCTAAAGCTTTAGACTTTAGACTGGCGGAATATCCAAAATATAGCCAGATACATCTTAGACAAGGGGACTACCCCCCCCCCCCAATCTATGCCCAACTACATTTTAGCAACACATTCCAGGTGTACTTTCTCCTGTGTATTCTCCTATGTAGAGGACGTGATCACACTACACATGGATGTGCCATTCAGCAATATCAGTTTCAGATCAAGGTACCTAGGATTTGGGCTGAAGAAATACTTGGCACCAGTTTTCTACATTCTGGTACCTAGGATTTGGGCTGAAATACTTGGCACCAGTTTTCCAATCTTCCCCTGGAAACCACCTGCCTCTTGTCTCTTATCATATCTCCTCCCCGTATAAGTACTTCAATTCTCTCTTGGATTTTTGGCTCCCTATTGATCCTTCTGAATATTCACTGGAGGTACTGTATGGAAATCACTGTATGAAAGAGCACCTTACTGAAATCCGAGAAGTTTTATCAGTTTTCCCCTCTGCTTAAAATAAATATTTCATAATATAAATGCAAATGCTTTTCTGTACATTATTTCTAGTGAAAGGTGGCATAGAAAAGGAATGAAATACCAAAATTGCCATTTCACACATTTGTATTATATGATCTCCAGTTGACTTACATCAGCACAGCTTCCTCGAAGAGAAAACAGTGGCGTTCCACTTTACAACAGCTTATTTGTGGCTCAGATGTTATTTTCTTTCCTCAGTTCCTCAGTTATCCTGTTGCAGCTTTATCCTGTTGCAACAGGATAATGCTTTATATTTATATATTTTAAAGTGATAAATATTTCCCAGCAGTATGTAGTCATTATTTAGTATTTCGGATGGACTACCATAGCATTTTCCTCTTTCTCAAAAACCATCAAGTACAAGTAGATGTACTAAATGCTAAATTATTTTAAAGCTCAGATTGCATGTTTTACGGAACTCTTGTTTTTAAAAACCTTTAAAGCTTATGTTCTTAATTTCTAGACTCTCATTACTTTTGTGAATAAGCACCTCAATAAGCTGAATCTGGAAGTTACGGAACTAGAAACCCAGGTAGGATTATATAGTTGTATTTAGAAAAGTAGAACTGTTTCTTAACATTCCAATTTGTACCATGTAATCAATGGAGGTGAAAATGTATTGCAGGGGTGTCAAACTCAAGGCCCGGGGGCCAGATCCAGCCCATGGGGTGCTTAGATCTGGCCCACGGGGCCGCCCTGGAAATAGCAAAGGACTGGCCCACAGTGCCTCTGCCAGCGAAAACGCGGTCTTCCCGAGCTGTTTTTGCTGGCAGAGGGTTGCAGGTGGCCGTCCCAGCCAAAAACAGAGCTTGGGAGCTCGTTTTCTCTGGCAGAGTGCTCGGGCCACAGGCACCCCCGACACAAGTGATGTCAAGCTGGTCACTCCCACCCTGGCCACACCCACCCAGCCCCCTGTGGTCAAACACAACCCTGATTCAGCTCTCAATGAAATCGAGTTTGACACGCCTGATGTATTGGAACATTATCTTTTATTTTCTTGTCCATCCTTCACTTTTTTACAATTATATAATGGATACAAAACAAAGATCATATTTACTATCTGAAACCATGGCTATTGATAGACACTTTTTTAATTATTAAATTTGTAGAAGGATACCATCAAATTGGGCTCTTGTTGGTTAACAACAAAACTATAACATGATACATAACAGAATGAGTAAAACATTTGTGGTAAGAATAGATTAAATGAAAGCTAAGCCATCCATATAAAAAAGTCAACAAACTTTCGATATGTTTGTCGGCTAGATGACAGAATCCATCTGACCAAGTATGGAACAGCTTTGGTTTTATGTAGCAATAATGGACTGATCTGTTTGATCCTCCAGATTCTGTGCACATGCCAGGAGAAAATATGCCATGATGTGTGTTTGTATTAATATTCCATAATACAGAGCACCTTGTTTTCTTCACTCTATCAAAAGAAAAGTCATAGAATCACAAGGATCTTACTTTGTTTGCATTTGCTAGAAAATCCACTGTATCTACACTTGATTTATCCATAAGACAAAAAACAGTAATTGGGGTTAAAAGCTTTGAAAATTCCCATGGAAAAGAAAATGCCATTTTTAACCAGAGCATGAATCTATGCTGCCGCAGTTGAGAGTATCATAAAGCTACTGTGTATTGTAGGGGTTTTTTTTCTGCCTTGCTTTAAAATAAAAGCAGTAAAATATTTGCCTCCTAAGAAACAATGATGCCTTTGATCCAATTTAGAAATCTAAAACTAGCCCCTCTTCTTGAATACCCCAATGAAAAGTCCCGCAACCATATTCAATTTTGCACAGTTTTTCATTGTCTTCATTGATCCCCCCAAGTTTTTCTCATGAAACCATCTGCATGAAAGCTGGTGATAGGATGGAAGTCTTGGCAGCAATTGCATTCCTTTTTCTGTGGCATATAAAGAAATTTGTAGGCATTTAGGAGAAGGAGAAAAAATTAAATACTGAGGAAGATTACAATTATTGCAATATTCAAATGGGAAAATAATAAAGTTTCTTTGTTTTGGTGGCTGACATGTCACATTGGTTACCCAATTGTCATTTTCTGATTGAAAATCTACTGGAAGTCCCCCAAAATATGCTATTGAAAGTGGCGTTAGCTGAATGGTGAGATGGATTGCATTGCCAGAGGCTAAGGGTCAATAACATCTGAAAGGCAGTGTTTCAAATAATGGGGATTTAAAGTGAAAGAGGATTTGTGGCAGAGGAATGAAATAATTAGGGTCTGACTAAAGGAGGTTAAACTGCTGATGGTAAGCATTAGTGATAGTTAGATGATGCTAAGATGAAAATGATTATGCTAATATAACACATAGTTTGAGCATTATCCTGAACCCTGGTTTATTATCTGGTCCAAACCAATTCATTGTATGCTAAAATACAACAACAGGGGTTTTTTCCCCTATTCTTTTAAATTAAAGGAAAGAGCCTTGTAGGAAAGAGCTCTTTCATTAAATATAGAAAAAATAATACATGTTTTTTTTTAAATCCTCAACTTTTGAATGGTAGTGAATTTAGTTTATAGTGATTTCAGGAAAATTCTGAATTCTGTCAGGAAAATAGGAGGAGAGAACATTAGATATGTTCACCACCTTGAGTTATTCATAAAAATAATAAAAGCAGAATAAAAACAATCTAAGGCATGCCAGCAAAACTGCAGTGATTTGTCTTGTGTATTAAAAATTCTTTCAGATAAAATTGCTGTTTGAGCAAATGGTAGCACTTGGTAATGGACCTAGGCTGATCTACAAAGCAGGAGTGTTTCTGCTTACTATTTTATAGGAGGTCTCCTGTGAAATTCAGGGCTAGTGACTAAATTGGCAAATTAGAAAAAAAAAACCTGAGAAAAGGTGATGACAAGCCATTTTCATACCAAGCCAAGAGAATTGTATGGATGTGTCTGCAGAAGTCATTTGAAATCAAATTCAGCTCAAGGGAAGCTATTTTTTTACAATCCTTAGGGATTCTTAGGAATGCCACATATGTTAATCCTTTTTATGTAACATTTGGACAACAGAAACTTGGTTTGCTTGAAGTCATGTAGATCAGATATTTATAATATGATTGATCTTCCCTTGGCCACGTACTTCAGTTCCTCTGAACCACTTACAAGCACCCGAGTCCTACCATTTTTAGTGACAGAAACTCTGTGATGCATAACTGTCTATGCTTACAAAACTTTAAAATCAAGCAATTGCTTTTTTATCCTTTATCTTTCCAAGATTAGATCTAAAAAAGCTGTTATTTTTAAAAGTTTGCAGATGGCGTATACCTGGTGCTGCTGATGGGTCTTCTTGAAGGTTATTTTGTGCCTCTTCACAGCTTTTTCCTAACTCCTGACAGTTTTGAACAAAAGGTAAACTTTTATGCATTTAAAAAAGAATTAATTTGACTATTTATGTTTATAGTGGTTGTCATCCTAAAAGAGTTCATAGCACTGCACAAAAAAACCTTAATAACACTTGATTTAAATAAAGATTAAATAAATGTCACACTTCTATTTTTAAGGTATTATTCTGCTTCATTATGCTATTTAGTATCAGTAAACAAGTCTAGAATTGTGAGTAATTGCTTTCTCTTAATTAATCCACTAGGTACTCAATGTCTCATTTGCTTTTGAGTTAATGCAAGATGGAGGGCTGGAAAAACCAAAGCCAAGGCCAGAAGGTATTTGTTGAATGTCCTGAGGGTACATTTCATTGATAAAGCCCCCTAAAAATTTAGGGAAAGTTTCATAGGAAATAAATGCCTATTTTCATTTGATAATCTCCCAATTGTGAGGAATAATTAATTTTCCATTAATTATTTGTTATGTTCTTAGAAACACAAGGAAATGAAATTCTAATATCTTAAGTAGATATAAATCTTAAAGTTTCTTTTTTTCAGCCCAGAGGAAATTTGATAGTTTCCAAATTTTATCTTTAGAATAGCTTTGATATCAATATCAATAGCACTTAGACTTATATACCACTTCACGGTGCTTTTATAGCCCTCTCTAAGCGGTTTACAGAGTCAGCATATTGCCCCCAACAATCTAGGTCCTCATTTTACCGACCGTGGAAAGATGGAAGACTGAGTCAACTTGAGCCTGGTGAGATTCGATCTGCCAAATTGCTGGTAGCTGGCAGTCAGCAGAAGTAGCCTGCAGTACTGCATTCTAACCACTGCACCATAGCAGCTCATGATGATTTCCAGAATTAATGATCTTCTTTCTGTAAATACAGATTTTATAAGACTTTTAAAAGGGCATTTACTTACCAGAATGCTACCATAATCACAAGATTTCCCACCAAAGTAACAGATACAGGTAATCCTCGATTTACAATTGATTGCTTAGCGACCAAAGCTCCAACAGACCTACTTGGAGTCTAATCCATATTCCATGTTCTGATGATCCCATGACTGCACTTCAGGTGCTTGGCAACCGGGTCCTATTGTTGTCCATTTGTGGGGTGCTACAGTTATATGACCTTGTTTTACGACTGTTTTGTCAAAAGAAGCAGTTCTGCTTTTTAGTAAAATTGGCACCAAAGTGTTGATTCACTTAACAACTGTGCCATTTGCTTGACAACTGCAGCATTTGTTTAATGACTGTGCAACAAAGGTCATAAAATTGGATTGGTCACATATCCAACCTGCTTTACGGATATCATGACTAGATTATTGGGCAGACTCCCTTATGGTAGTAACTTGAGGATGACCTGTACATTCAGAATGTAGGTGGTTGAAATAATTATTTTCCTGAATCTGGCAAGAGCTCCATTGATGAATTTGATGCCAAACAGATAGGTGGCAAGGGTAATTCCTGAAATTGGGTTTGTGGTGGGGTTTTTTTTTTGGGGGGGGGTGTTCTT
>JANHFL010007879.1:79774-97498 GCA_032468155.1 Oxyrhabdium leporinum
GGGGTGGGGTTTTTTTTTGGGGGGGGGGGTGTTCTTCTCATCCTTGTGCATATTTCTAAAGAAATCAAATTCAGGGTTGTGGGAATCTATTATGTTTAAAATAAAATCAGATTAGGATTCAGTGACTGTGTTGATAGCCATGGAAATGTTACAATTTGCCAGCAAGTCCAGATATAGAATAGGGCACACCCTGAATAGACTATTTCTCATTTGGGCATGGCTGTTTGTAGAAGAGGGGTAAGAAAGGACAAGTGACAAAATGTGCATCACTTATATTAATCTATTTGTTCTAGTTTTTTGTCTTAGATATAAATACAATTACCTGTCATGTAGGGTTTGCTATTTAAATACTCTTCACCCTTAATCACTTTTTCCTTTAAAAGGGGTGGGAGTGGGATTGGATTTTTTAAATTGCCCTAAAAACAACAAGTAATAGAAGAACTGTGAGTTAAGATTAGCAGGAGCTACTTTGTGTTATCTTTCTACTTATGGATTCAAGTTTTACCTTGTGGCATCAGTCCAACTGAGTAAAGATAGAGTGGGAATTGTAAAGTTAGGCTGAAAATGGAAACATTACGATTCCCTATCCCTTATGGCCCATTAATATTATTATAGCATCTCAGTTTTTCAGGTATTTACTGCTTAGAGAAATTGTTGATTTTTTTCCCTCTGGTATAAATCAAACCACAGACATTTCAGCAGTCATGTACAATTATTAACCTTCTTAATATGAAATTTCCTGCTCAATATGAATGGAAAAACACATCTGTTTTATATGTTGTTACATCTAGGCACAATGCCGATGCTTAGATTTTCCAGCAAGCGCACATGTACTGAAAAGCATTTTAATAATTGCGGAATGCACATAAAATGGCTTTTAAATTCTTCCCTTGTTTTTCTGAATGAAAAATAGTTAGGAACAAGAACAGAATAAGAAATTGGATATCAGATTTTTTTTGTCTATAAATAGAATGGGCACTTTTGTCATCAATGAAATAAAATGTTCCTCTCCCAGCTTTAAAGAGGCAAATCCTGTAACGTTCACCATATGTTTTTTCCCTGAGTGCTGTGTAAAAATTATTTATTTTTACTACCACTCAATATCTAGCAATATCTTTCCTCAAAGCTATAATGTTATCCTTTCTACCAAGAGTGACTGACAAAAGCAGAGCCCTTGGCCTTTTTGGACTGGGAGGACATTTAAGAGTGTGTTGGCCGTTTTCATAAAACGTTGCAGCAGGAGGGTGCCCTTTACAAGTTGAAATTGTTGGCATAACCAGTTACAAAGCTAGTGTGTGTGGATGTGTGTGTGTCCAAACTATTAAATGCCACACTGTGATCCTAGTTTGGCTTACATGTGTCCTTTTTATGTCAGGCTAGGCCCAAGAACGACGAGGAGCGATTCAGCCAGAATTTAGTTCTTGGTTGTCTACAACACAATAGACAGAATCTTGCCAGATTCTACTCTCGCCCTAACTAATATACCCCTGAATATTCTAGAGTGTGGCTATTCTAACTCTCTTCTTCTGTCTCCAACCAATTCCAGACTGCCACCTCTTGTTTCACCCCCCTTTCTGGAAAGTGTTCCCCACTTCCTGGGAAACTGCTGCTTCACTGTAGTCCATTAGACTCGCTCCCCCTTCATGGGTACCAATTCTCAAAGATAGGCATTGCACTGTTCTTCACACATTCATTCTCATTTTTATGGAGAACAGAAACATTCAGGTTGGGAGAGGGGAAGAGGAATGCCAAAGGGTTGCATTTTTGCTTTGGAGCATTTCATCCTACCATTTCTCTTTAAGAAAATGATGATTAAAAGAAAAAGATAATCTGATAATGCAGAAAACCTGACAGGCATAAGAAATGGTTGGAGAAGGCACATTGAAGTCTCTACAAGCTGCCCTTGGCAACTCATTGTCAATGTTTTGAAATAGCCAATATTTAAATAACCTGAAGTTATAAAGGTCATTTAACAAACTATTTTAAAATGCCTTCTGTGCACATACAACTGACAGAATAAATCAAATGTTGTATTAATCTCTGTTCTTTCTAAACACATAAGTTGTCTCAAAAGCAATCACAGGCAGCAGATCCAATCTCATATTCAATTCTTCTTAATATCTTAATATGGAATGTATTTGCCAAAGACAATACACAATAAATTATAATATTTCCCTAGTACCAGCCTGATGCATAGTGTGGATATGTTGTAGTGTGCATGGAGCCCTAAGAGAGAAAAAATATAATGGTGGTCTTTAAAATAGCACTTGCTTTTCATGCTTGCCCAGAAAGTGCTCTGATAGAATTGGATTGAGAGTTCCAGAATACTTAGTTAGCCCTGGACCATTTCTGAGAAATTGGGAAGTGGTCAGCCTACTTATCATGAGGGTATGAGGCTGGACTAGACCAGGCTAGACTAAAATCAAAAATAAACTAAAACCAGGTGTTATCCTTGAGGAGCCCTGGTGGCACAGTGGTTAAAGTGCAATATTGCAGGCTAACTCTGCCCACAGCCTGAAGTTCAATCCTGAGGGGGCTCAAGGTTGACTCAGCCTTTCATCCGTTTGAGACTGCTAAAATGAGGACCCAGACTGTGGGAGGCAATATGCAAATAATGCTTCTGCACTGTAAACTGCCAAGAGAATGCTGTAAAGCGTTATGGGCCAGTATATAAGCCTAAATGCTATTGCTGTTCCACTCAAAATATCCAATTTTAATATCCAAAATTTAAACATTGTTTAAACATTGTTTAAACATCTCTTGTTTGTTTTCTGAAAAAACATTCAATCTTGGGTACAGTAATTGGAAACATTATTGAATTTTTGTTTAAATGTTTAAAATACCTCTTCTTGGTTTTAATGCTACCTGTGTTTTTGACAGCAAATCCAATTGAATTTAGTCTATCTCAGAAACCTAAGCTTTGGGAAGACCTAGTTAGTCCTTGCTTGGGAGATCAATAAGAAATTCCAGAGCTGTAGGTGAGACTGGCACAATGAGACATTACATTCCTGGAGGAATGTAAACTACCTCTGTATGGTTTGCCAGGAGACTTACCCTGAAGGCAGCTATGTGATTTGCAGAGTAGCTGCTGCAAATTTAGATTTTATCATTCTTGAAAAGTAAATCATTATGCTATCCCAAAGAGCATAAAAGGACTTGCTAGTCCTTTTAGAAATCCTGTGTTCAGTATTGACATTCAGAATCAAATGGATATTCACTGAGATAAGTTGAAGCTTGAGACAAGTTGCAGGACTGACTCACATTCAGCATACATCCCAGCCTCAGTCGGCAAACCAAGAATGGCAGGTTGGAATTAGGCCCCTCCCACAGTTCTCCAGACCCACTGCCAGGAACAACAGTAACTCCATACCTATTTCAGTCTGAAGACTTTTCAGAGCAGCCTTTGATGGCAGCCTGCTCTCCAATGCACAGCTCTGAGGAATTCTTAGTAAGAAGTGTTGAGTCTGGTGATCATTGCAGAGAGCCATGTCTGGCCAAAACCTCACACTGCAAGCTCAACGAGAAAGCTGGCAAATGCTTTGGGGGTCCCCAACAATGCCTTTTTTGCTATAGCAGTAAGAAAATGAATGGCATGGCTTATGGAAGACATGTTAAGTCTAAACATCTGGTTTTGGTCAGTGGATGGTGGCAGTCCAGCTAGAGCAGTTGTCTCATCTTAGTCAAGAAGTCCTCCTAGGCCACACAGAAGCCTGAGAAATATTTGGGCTTCTAGGTTTTCAGCTTCAGCTGTACTAACAAAATCAGAGCTACAGAACAACTTGACCAACTGAGTCTAACACGTCTTTTGAACCACTTCTTGTAGCCTGCCAAGTGCCTGATCACCCCATATGTTTGTAATCCCACGTGAACAGCTAAACCAGAAGGTCTGTCGCCCACTTAGTGAGCCATAATTAGATTGAGGGTGGGTTGCATTTTGTTTCATGGGTCCAAAACTGCATAGGCCTGTTCCAAAGGAATGCACTTGTCACTTATAGCCAGATTTTATTATAGTCCTGTAGGTTGGCTGCTAAAACTCTGTTAAAATCAAATAGCTTTCAGTAGTCTTACTACATAGAAGAATTGCAGTCTTGACCTATAAATGAGAATGTGTGATTATGTTTCTTCCCAATGTGGGCCTTTTAATTTGCTCACTGTGATTTCAGGTTATTTAAAAAGCTCACCTTTCCTTCCTTCCCCCACTTCTCCTTCTTTTTAGACATTGTCAACTGTGACTTGAAGTCAACGCTGAGAGTGCTGTACAATCTGTTCACCAAATACAGAAACTTGGAATGAAGAAAAGAAGCCACAGGTGGCAAAATTGGAACCAACCAACCAAACAAAGAAGCTCTCCTTTCTTTGCAGCCATTCTCAATTTACACTACGCTTTCTTGAAAACAAAGGGCACTGTTTCTTGGAATGTTCTTTGTTGTTAAATTTAAATATTTTTATTAGGACAATTTGAATTCAAAAATATTAGAAAGTGAAATCTGCTAGAAGGTTTGATTGGCAAAAAGCAGGTTGCTGTATGAATTAACTCTTGGTTTTAACTGTCTTTTAATTTCTTAGAGAATAAGCACCAGGCACAAATCCTGATCCACAAGCTAAGCTAAATTACTGCCAAACAGAAATAAGAATCGGCTCCAGTGAGCTATTTGGAGGAAACCTCATGCACACTGTTTTTATGTATCTGTGAAGGGTTTGTTTCCTTTTGCAAGACACTGTTTCCTTTGCCAAGCTTCTCTAGTGCTTTTCCCTTTCATCACAGGGTTCCTTCCTGCCACACTAAGGACATAATTGGAAACCCACACTCTGACTGTATTGGGCTTTTTCATCAGTACTGGAGCTAAAACAGAGTTCTAATCTATACTATTTTCCCCTATACTATTATGACCGATAGGAACAATGCCCCCCTTACTTATAGTAGCACCCAAAAACTTCTAGCATTCATGCCACAAATTGCTCTTTAAGGTGTAGATGGTCCATGGAATGATATAAGTTGAAATTTGCCAGTTTAATGAATTTATGGATTCTACTGTATATTCTCTCTCTGTGTGTGTATATTTCTCTCTCTTTCTCTTGCCCCTCTAGATGTCAAATGTTTATTTGGGGCAAATGATTCATTTTATTTATGATTCAAAGGACATGAAGCGAAGGAGGGAGGGGAAAGGAGACACACACAGAGAAAGACTATGTATAGTTTGATGATGCAAATAAAACAACTTGTGTCACTTTAAGGGGCCAACTTTTTGTTCCCATTATGTACATTCCACATATTTTTTCATTCCTATAAAGTCTTCATGAATATATGCAACTGTGCACTTAAAATAACATACAGTTTAATATCTTTGGTGGTAAAATACTCTTGTTTACTTGCAAAGACTGAGGTACGAAATATGTACATACTTTAAAAGTGTGGAAAATATACAACAAGAAAGTCAGTACGGTGCTATGAATGTTGGAAATATGACTGGGGTTAGTTCTGCCAGGGTACGGAAAGAAAATAAAAATAAGCTTTGTTTACTTAATGATAATGAAAAGGAAAGAATATAATTGATAATAGTAAGATAGAGAATTTAAAGAAATAACAAAAGAAATAACAAAAACACAGAAAGAGAAGTGTTTATGTTTAACTTGTTTTCTGAATACCTCAGATGAATGAGAAATTCTAAACATTTACAGAAAACCAGACAATGTTGTACTGTTGGTTTTGAGCAACAGAATTAGCTTGTATACAGATAAAGTATAAATTTTTAGTATAATATATTTTTATTCAACTTGATTTACACTTATTTTGTACTGAAATTTTAGAGCAGTTTAAAAATGTATTCTCTATGGAAAATGATAAAGTTAAATGTAAAATAATAATCTCTACATATTTTATAAAGTTAGATTCTGATTTTAAATATATCTTTCATTTAGGATCTTTAGGCATTACACTGTAACTTTGCTTTTGTAGTTTAAAGAAAACTCTTCACATGATATATGGTCATGCCTTTTGCCTTCCAGAAACTGAGACAGTGCTATAAGTATTCAACGGCCCAGATCCAATTTCATCCAAACCTTCACTGTAGTAAATTTGCCAGGAGGTATTTTATAGGGTTTATATATTGCTCAAATTACTGTAAGAATTATTTTTGAGTGGCTGTATGCCCAAGTAAAACCTTTGTTCATATATTCAAATGTGATTTGTTACATGCCATTTTCCTTGCATGAGGATTGTGATATAGATGATATATAAAATGTGTCTAAATTATTTTATGATATGTTCAAGGGAACTAGGTCTCTCTGAATTCTTAATCCTTGAACTTTGCCCATTGTCAAGAGACAGGATTTTATGCTTAAGGTTCAGAGTTATTGAGCATACTCTAGCTCAGCAAGTGACCATTCTCTAAAATTCTTTTGGATATTGGATTCTGGATTTATGTTCAGTTTGATTTAACCTCCTTGAAAAGCAACATGTTTCGCTATGTGCAGAAGCTCCAGGGAAAAGCGGGATGCTGACTGCTTACATTGCAAAATCAAAGTTGATATCATGAAGGGGAAAAGGTTGGAATAGTTGCTGCTTGCCAAGAAAAGCAACAATTCCTCACCAAGTCATTATTTATGCTAAGTAAGGGGGGGGGAGTTACATCATGCCAACCATTTATGATCCCTTTTAAAAAAGAGAGAGAGAGAGAAAAGCAGAACACTGACAAGCTTGAACTCTTGTGGCCAATCTAGTCAACTTACACAAAATGCAAACAAGTGATTTAAAAAAAAAGAAATGATTCCCTCATAATAGGATAACATATCCAATGTAAAGTTGAAACAAGCATCCCTGGTTGTTTAACTGTTTAGTTTTATAAATAAGGTTTGTGTTTTATCCACTACAGGGACAAATTCTTGAAAAAATGTTTAATTAGTCAACAAAAAATAAAGCAAGCAAAATTGTACCCCCAAAAATGTATCATTCCATTTCTAATCAGGCACGTAGAAACCAGTAGATGGTGTGTATACGTGTAGAAATAGTATTATATTGTAATTTGAGTTTCCAAGTGAAAGCAGAACTTTCAGTTGTGTAGAGTTGCAGCAGCTTAATCTACACATATGTTAGATTAAGAAAGTGAAGTGGAATTCAACCCACTCTATTCATGTACATAGTTCTTTGTTTTCCCAAATATATTTCTGAAGAAGTTTTGTCAATTGTATCTCTGAAAGAATACATAGCGCAAACACACCTGGTTTCCCATCAGACAAGAGTTACGTTTTCCTTTTGATTCAGGATGATGGGCTAGATATATAGCTATATATTCTTGGCAAACACGGCCCTGTGATACGGGAGGGAGGAAGCCTATATATCCATAATATCCATGCTTAAACATCCCGACTGCATTGCTGAACTTTAAAGTGCTTTCTGCAAATCGTGATTTTGTTAATTGTGTTTTTTTATGAACTTGTCAACCCACAAAATGAAGTTTTGGAAGTGCGTTTTGATCAAAATTATAAACTAGGTATTTGATCAACAGATGACTCATGGATACTGAGTTGCTTCCATTTTCAAATGTACAAGTGGTTGACAATTGAAGGTGCTTTCTGTGATTTTGCAAAATGCGTGGATGTATTTCTAGGAAGTTATGTTTTAACTGAAGAGCTATTTCTATATTATAAAAATATGTATTATGAACATGCAGTTGTTTGATAATATTTATACCCAAGCATTACAAAGCTTACATAAATTGAACCTTAAATTTCTCATGGAGATATATCATCACTATGAAGCTAATATGCATCAGAACCTATAGATTATATCTAATATTTATTGCATTTGAAAAAATATAGGAAAAATATACTATTATGCCAGCAGCTTCATTTCTGTATCAAACATACATTTCGAGTCTATTAAAATTCGTATTTACCTAAATGCATAAATTTGCCATGTTTTTTCTGATAATTGAACATCTGTTTTATATAGGATCTGTCCCTTTGATTGTTGTTGAAGTTAAGGAAAGCTTTTGGGCCAACCCTGCCTAACCTATGATATCAATTATTTTTCTTGCTGTTTAGAGAGATAAAAATATTAAAAATAGTGTACTTATATGTAGGATTAGTAGACTCTCTGGATTTTGAAAACCACAGGCCTATAGGCTGATGGGAAGAAAGAGATTAAATAAGAAACACTGCAGTACTGTAAATGGCCATGGACGTTTTTTTTTGTTTATCCTTACTAGCACTGATGCTGTTACCTAGTTTGGGTAATGAAACATCTGCAAGAAAACAAGCCCAGAGAGCACCACAGAGCCTTCATGTCAACCCTGAGCTACAAATATTCTCCTTTATGAATATGATTGCTATCGTTGCACAGTTAATAATGGCCATGCATTTACACACAGTATTGGGAAGATCAGAATGTAAATCCTAAAAATCTAGAGTTAAATCCAGCGTGGTGTGAACAGGTTTCTGTGCACAAGATAGTCTCACCTCTCACTTTTGCATTTGTGATGAAATCTGCTGCAGGGGTTGCAGAAATTCTTTGCTGCAGATTCTCTGATTGTATGTGGGTGGGAGGAACGTTTTTAACCAATGATGATGGAAGTGAAGAGTCAGAGATCAGAGAAACACTGTGAAAGTGCCCTTGACACCCAAGGCTGAGAAACGAGTGTCAAAATGTCTGTTATTACATAAGGGCAGAGGAGACACTAGAACCGAATAAATATAGCTAGATTCCTAGATTCTGCAGTAGCTGATCTTCACTATAAGGGCTTCTTTGGCATCTGCAGTAAAGTCAGCTTATCTATTTGAGTCTTGTGCTCGACTCCTCCTACTATTTTCATTTATATAATGCCCATTGTCTGAAAAAACTAAATTTTATAAGCAGGTTCAGTCAGACCCAATACTGAGGCAACATTGATTGACCTTGTTGATGATCTCTAGTAGGTTTGGAATAGGATGGTACGTCCATCCTGGCCCTCCTTTATTTCAGTAGCCTTCACTGCTATCTCCAGCTCAGGGGATTGGGAGTGAGAAGTACTGTATTGCAGCAGTTCTCTTTTCTCCAGGGCTGGTTCCACTCAATGGTGTTGGAATGTAGAAGTTGAACTTGAGACCTCTGCTCTGTGGCAGGCCTCAGGGCTTTCCTCTCCTCCCACTCCTATTTAACACCTACCAGAAGCCACTAGGTGAGATCATGCCATTTTGGGGTTCATATTATCAGTATGCTAATGATACCTCATTATATCTTTCAACCTCAGGCCAACCAAGTGATTCTGCTCTCATCCTTTCCCAGTAGCCTCCACCCAGCATCTGAAGGCTGTTGGGATCTGGATGGGAGAAGAAGGCTTTGGCTCAGCCCTGGCAAGACTAAGTGGCTATTGGGTTTAAGCACGTAAGTCTGGAGATTTCCTGTCTTTAACTCTGCCTGGCAATGCATTTCCCTAGATGGAGTAGTTCAGAAAATTTGGGGGTCCTTTTGGATTCAGTTATGGCTAGGGAGACGTTTTCACAGTTTTGTCTTCCGCAACAGTTATACCCATTCTTGGATCACAGAGACTCATGCCTTTGTTGCTTCCTATGTAACATGGTCTATATGGGACCCCCCCCCTCCCCTTGAAGAATTTTCCACAGCTGCAGCTAGTCTGGAATGCAGTGGCACAATTAAAATTGGTGTTTCTTATTATACCTATATAATACTGCTACTGTGCAAAATGCACTGGTTTTGAGAAGGCTACTGTGTACAATGCTTGGTGCTTGCTACCACCTATAAAACTGTACATTTGCTATTTGCAGAATCACCTCTTGTTTCTGCACACCCCAGCAGATCTGACAAGGAGGAGTCTCTTTCATCAAGTGGTGTCATCTTTTTGGACCCAGGAGCCATGCCTTCCATCTGGTAGTGCCTATCCTATGGAACAGCATCCCTGCAGAGGCCCAGATGGCTCTAACTCTGTTAGCTTTTTGTAAGGCAGCAAAGACCAGGCTGTCTCCCCAGGTGTTTGGGCTAGGTTAGGCGAGCTCTGCTGGTAATGCTGCTTTTATGACTTGGGTTTGTTGTTTTAAGCTCAGGTGTCATGGCTGTGTCGTTTTAACTTTGTTCGCTGCCCAGAGTTACTAGTGCGAGATGGGCAGCCCTATAAATCATATCAATAAGTAAATAAATCAGATAGGCTAAAGAAACTTCCTGACAAGAATATCGTTCCAGTTTGAAAGCACTCCTGAACATCTGTGCTACTATAATCTTGGCTGGGCTTGAGAACTAAGCCAATTTATTTCTGGCTTAGCTAGGGTGTGTTTGAAACTGCTGTAAACCTAACATTTTCTTTAAAATGCTACAGCTCGATTAAAGCTTCTATAGAGCCTCAAACCTCCACCCAACGGCTGGACTTGAACAGCCTCTGCAGATCTTTTGAAGAGAAGGGTGACATGATAGCTGTGCACTTCCCCTTCAGAATATCCACTCAAGACTATTTTACAAGACGAATGTAGCCAACCTGAGGAGAGTTATGTAAACTTCATTTTATCATTTTGTGTGGAAAGAGAGTTCAGAGTATTTTGTTCGAGGACGGTGATTGTTCATTCTGCCTCAGTCTTGTAAAGTTGGCAGAACTTGCCTTTGAGGATTGAGAATGAAAAATTGGGACAGTATGGAAATGCCGTAAATTAGCAGAGTTACGGGCTTGTGTATTTATCCTATTTTTCCAACTGTTGTTCTTCTGCCATAATAATTTGCCAGTACTGTAAGTTCATCTTGTGGTAGAAATATAGAGATAGAGACACATAGAGAGATGAGTACGTAGGTAGGTAGGTAAAAGTAGATATAGATGAGACAGAAACACACACACACACACACACACGGATTTTGATACAGCAAGCTTATGAGCCTGATTTGCTAATCAGTTATGGTTGCATATATATTAAGATAAAAGAGAATCAGTGTAATTGATCTTGGACTATTTTAAAAACTGACCTTTTGATTGATGTTCCAAATTATTCTTCTTGATCCTTTTTAGTCTTTTATTTGTTCAGCATTAGCCTGCTACATTACAAAGGATGTTTGTATTTCACCACAGTAGCCAGAATGTCGTGTGTGTTTTGAAAACACATTATGGCAAACCTTCGGTTGTGGTTTCTTTTGATGTAGCTTCCTCACCAAAAGTGTTTGTTAAAATTGTAAGAAACAAATCACATCGATTTAACAAAGTTTCTTTCCGAATAGCAATATATAGGGTTTGTAGTATAAAAACTTAAAGCACTATAGCACGTAACAGCTGTAATTGTGGGTTGTTTTTTTTTAATGGGCTGTCCTTTACTGTTCCAGGTAAACTAGCATACCTAAATGCTTCCATTCTTTCAGAAGTCATCTAATGAGGCTGAGAGGTTAGAATCGGGAATTTGAAGCAAGTACTTAACATCCCCTCCTGTGCACTAGGTGGGGTATAATCAATAAGCATTGAACCCACTAAACTAAACTAGCAAGCACTGTGTGGTAACTGCTGCTACTGTGTATGTGTGTTAATTTAATACTCGTTTGAAGTCAATTACAAATTGGCAAAATTCTTCTAACTCTAGATTTCAATACATTTTGAAATTTGTTTGATGTGGGAGGGGGGGGAATGGGCTGGCGTTGGAAATACATTCAGTGAATAATATTAGAACTGCAGGAATTATTTCCTATAATGTTCATGATCTTTTAACACCTGGTCCAGTGCATTTTAATTTTTATAAATTATTCTCTGTCATCTAGATAATTTAAAATGGTGCTTTTCAATTATTCTGCCTAATAAATCAGTTCACCTTCAATTGCTACTTGAGTAACATTTTTTTAATGTTATATATACTGTGAAGCAATCAATAATGTCTTTTGAAGACTGTTTCAGCATACATAATAATCATAATCTAGTAATTGTAATTGGTGCCTATATGTGCGAAATTATTCATAGGAAGTTATTTAAATACATCCTTCTGAAATAAAATGTGTGGTTCTTATTTAATAGGATATTAATAACTAATGTAAAAATAGCTAACCTTGCTCCAGATCTAACCCTTTCCCCATACTCAAGCCTGCTTGAGATTTTTCTTACAAAAATGGATCATTTATGCCATAAAGCGACTTTTTTCTTTTTTAAACAAGAGAAGGTTCTAAGATAATGTGTTAAATGATATGGAATATGTGTTCAAAGAGAGCACAGGATGTTGACTGGATGTTCCTTAAGATTTGAAGATGATGTGATCTGGGGAAATGCATGATTGTTATCCTCTGACATTTTTCTTTGCATTGCTTTATTAAACTAAAAAAGCCTAATGTAAACTTTTTAATAAGTATAACTTTTTCTGCGATATTTATAAATACCCCAAATGGAGGCTGAAGAGAAAATTAAACTTGGTAATGCATATCCTTCCAGAGGTAACAGTAATAGAGAAATATTGAACATGAGCATATTTTGTCTCCTAACTGTCATCTACAGGTTTTGATATCGTGAATAATGGTATCTTTGAATGAACATCTCCCATTTCATATTATTGGTGATGTTTGAGCTACCAACCTTTGTCATTGCTGAGCTACAATTCTTCACAATGTATTCAATCGAAGCTTTTAAAAATGTATTTTGTAGATTTTTTTAAAAAAGTGGCATTCATGATAGATCTTCCATATCCAGATAAGTTTGTATGGAATGTTACGCTTTTTACACTCTTTATGGAAATTGTACCTTCTGGGATTTCCAACAACAACTCAGTTGTTGGAACTGATTTCTATTCTTTCTAGTTTGACTAACAACTTAGTTTGGAAGAAACCTAGTGACTATTATAGCTAATGCTGCATATGCATGACTTTGAGGCAGGAAGTTAACAAGCATATGGTTCAACATTTGAAATGATCAGAAGTGTATCAGTTTAAATATGCCACTAAGAGTTCTATCAATATTGGATTTTTTTCTATGCACACCCTTTACGGGGCCACTGACTACAAAGGACAAGACAAAAAAAAGGTTGTCAAGGGAGGTTATGAAGTAGGACGACAGTTCAAATGAAGCTTCAGCTGCTTTTCAGCAGCTTAAAATTCCATATGCTTGTGGTATTTATTTATCCTCCTTGGAAAGCTTGTCATGGAGGTTCCCATTTCTACATTCCCATATATGTTACTCCTTTTCAGAATAGGCAAACTTATGTAAAATACAGAGAAGTGTTAATAAATAACAAGCAAGAGAAATTAGATGCATAAGATAGGAAACGGAGAAGAAAACAGCTAAATCTAATTTCCACTAGCACGATTTCTAGTTCTTACGTTTTCTATCATTCCAACTATCCTTTCTTCCATCGTGTCCACAAAATTGCCTTTTGTTTTTAATCCTTATTTGTAAATTGGAATGGATGCTTGAGAAGCTCTTCGTTACTTCCAATGAATAAGAGCCACAGAAGGCACATGGCTAGAGTTCAGTGGCAAAATACAAGCTTTGTAAGTAAAAGGTCAGAAGCAAGAGTTGGCAGGGGTCATTTAAGCCCTCAATCCAACCCGCTGCTTAGGGCAGGGAACCAAATTAAAGCATTCCTGGCAGATGGCTGTCCAGCCTTTGCTTAAGAACACCCAGTGAAGGGAAGCCCACCACCTGCCTGGATAATTAGTTCTATTGTCAGATTGCTTGGGGAGATACATATTTTTTTCTAACATTCAACTAGATCTATAGTCCCATCCATGTCTGCATATTCTGTACTCTGGAATACTGAAGAACCCACCTTTTTTTCTCCCCATGAGATCTGTTAATCGATTCCACGCATATACTAAGATCATCAATGGTAGTAGCTGGGTTTGTGTGATACGTTATGCTAAAACCAAACAAACTTCTTTACAGTTTGGTGTAATGATTGGACCAGATCTATGTGATCAGTTCTTGAACAGTAGGAATTTAAACCCTTCTCAGATGCAATTTAAGTAATACCCTCCGTTCCTCATCTCTCTTTTTCCCTTATACCAGAAAGTAATGAAGAACAGTAGGAGAAAAATATTCTGGTTGATGCTTTTGAAAAATGGCTGCATTGAGGATGGTATTTAAAGAGAAGTGATCTGTGGGAGATCATCTTAAGCTCCTCTCTTTATACTATAATATTGAGCATGACAACCCTGATATTTTGCTATTTAATTTTTAAAACCTGAATTATGTTTATTAATCACACCATTTAACAGTACTATATACTTTAGTCCCTTTGAATTTGAGGAAAAAAAGGACGTAAATTTTTCTAGATATAAAACTGTATGCATCAGACATGCAATGCAATCTGTTGAATATACTGTCTTCTTCGCATTCTAGTAATAATTAACTTCTGATTTACATCTTAAGTTATGGTGTCCAAATTGTTTGTCTATCTTTCTCATACACATGTGCATAAACATACATATCACTCTACTTCATTAGTTAGTTTTAATTAACTTGGGCTGGACACAAGCACTTTTTACAAACAAAAACTATTAGACAAGTTGCAGCTTTCCAAGGAGTTTTATGAGCTCTTGTTGGAAACATACTGAAACAGAACTGAAAACATGAGCCACAACAGTCAGTGTTGCCATTTGATTCCCTGACCATGCCCCTAATCAAAACCAGCAATGTAATTCTCCATTTTATTGATCAAGTTGCCACAAATGTATTTCCTACTTGCTAAAAATAGAAAACTGAAATGAAATGAAAAAGAATATGAAATGAAAAAAAAAATTCAGAACAACTTCAGTATAAAGGATTTGTTTGATCCAGTTATATTCTCATGTAATTTGCTATGTACAAAAGAAAAAAGAAAAATGAGAAGTGGTTAAGGATAGAATTAAATGCCTTCTCTGGTGACTTATATAGTAACTGGCTAACTACTGAAGCTGGGCTGGAACAAAAATGTTTTTTTATTTAAATCAGGGACACCATGGCTTGACAGCCCCCTATTGCAAATGTCCCTTCCATTAATCTCTGAATCAATGTGTGCTTGTGTTGGTCTTGCATTTTTCTGCTTTAATGCTAAGTAAAGAAACTAGGGATAGTTTGGAACACAGAAAAACTAAAGAAATCAGGCATTTGAATCAGCCCAGTTAATAGTAGCAAATAGTGGTCAAAGTTGTATTTCTCTCCTTACGGCTAACTAAATACTTCAGCAGGTATCTCTGCAATAAAGTCTAAATCTTCAGAAGGAAATGTTTTGAAATCTACTCTTGGAGAATTAAACCTAGTAGTAATTATGGCTCTGTTGGTAAAGGTCCTATCTCCTTTTTCACACACATATCCAAGATGAAGTACAGTAAACCAGTGGTTCTCAACTTGTGGTCCATGGATCTTGGGGGGCCACAATGTCGTCACAGGGTGGTCCATGAAGGCTTGAAGAAATGTTGTAATACAAATCTTGAGTTAAGTTTTGGTGGTCCATGGCCCTGATCCATGGCCACAAAAGGTATTTAAAGGGAGTCCATGGTGAAGAAAAGGTTGACAACCACTGCAATAAATCATTGTCTAATGTCATTCTAAGACATTAACTTCCCATGAAGCTTGTGGTAGAAAAAGAAATAAAGTTGACATTCCTCTTCAGAACATGATAGCACTTCAACTATTTCAGGATATTAAACTTCAGGTGGCAAACCATGATGTCCTTGGGGCCAGGATACAGTAAGTACTAACTAAACACGTTTTCATTTTTTTTAAAATGCCCCTCTCTTTCCCCTCTTTTTAAAATGTGCCAGGCTTGAAGTTAAAGGTTGTTTTGTTGTTGTTTTTTTGTACAGTAAAAGAACTAATGTATTAGCATACCATCCTTGAAATGGGCCCTAAACTAAATATCAACTATGCTTTTCCAAATGATAATATGTCACAAGAAGTGAAAGAAACTACTTTCCGAATGGTATTTGAAGACTGCTAGCTATAGTAAAGAAAAGCAACTTCTTTTAGGCTGTCATTTTGGATATGTAAACATTTAGAAAACACTACTGTTGCCTCATTCCTCTCCTTTTAATTGTCCTATTGTGCTAACCATTTTTTAAGAGCAGCATTGTGTCACTGATATTTAAGCAAAGCTCCCAGTTTAAATCCATGATTGAATGGCACCAAATGACTCACAGGATAGAATATATTGATTGCTTTTTGTTCAACTCATCAGATTTGGGAATGTTGTTCACATTTACCTGAAAGAAAAATCTAATTCCTAGCTTTCAGATTCTGAGAATCTCGGGCTTTTTAAAAAGGACAATCTGCTGTAGGAAAGAATATTTTTTAGCTGTTCTGTCAGCCTCCAATCTGAAATATCTGCTGACTTAAAATAAGGACTGCTGTAAATCTTCATTCCTGAACCTGGGAACAGTCTTGAATTTAGTGGGATTTACATCTCAATGGGATATATCGTACTCAGGGTAACTGTTCTCCCAATGTTATAGTATTAAAAATGGGAGTCTTTTTTTTTTGGTCCATCCTAAGTGAGGAGAAAAATTTTCCTTTGGCAAAAGGAAATCAAACTGTCTCCCATGTTTTTTAAATCTGCAAAGCAGGTTAAATGCTGTATAATTCTACAAAAAATGTCTTCAAAAAGATACATTATTTTTTTTAAAAAAGGTATGTCATCTCCCTCTTAGGACTAACTGAACCCATAGACCTCTTATTTTTCCTGATCCTCATCCAGGGTTTATAGCTCTGCTAAATGTTTTTGATCTTATGCAGGTCGGATTTCTTTCGGGGATTGATTTTTCAGTGGCAAATAATCTTTTGCTGCACATTTAAAATTGGGTTTTCATGCAACAGACTTGTGCTTAAACTCAACGTATTTTTTATAAAAGAAAATTTCCTAACGGATCAATCAAACCCAAACGTTCAGCACAGTTACTGCAGAGTAGGCTGTACTGATATATTTACCTCTGCCTTCATGCATGCCCTTGCACTAATACTGATATAAATAGCACCTAAGGCCCAAGCCACTTTTTAAAAGATCATTTGATCTTTTTTTTAAAAAAAATGTATGCACGATCCCGGTACCCGATGGAAGTGCCCCACTGACTTCAAAATATCAGCAACATTCCGCTGTGTCAAGATTGCAGACAATCAACACTTTCAATCAACAACACTTTTGTTCCTTTGCCACAGGGAAGGAAGACCACCTGTTTTTCTCCTTGAGTCACATCCCCAAAACTGGGCAGAGACAGCACAAGGTTAAAGTGTCTAAATCATCTTGCTCTGATTATGCCTGACACATTTAATGATTGTATTTTGTTGTTTTCAAAAGTATAGTGCATTTTGACAGCAACCTTGGGAACTCGGTAAAATTGTATTCAAAGCTTTGGGAGGAGGTGCACACAACTGGGGACGGGGGTGGGGGAGATCTTGGTTAGTTTCAGGTCATGCTTCCCTACTCTAATAAAAACAATTTCCTGAATTTAAGTAATGAAAACTGGGAGAGAGGAGAGGGAAAGGATAGAAAAATCACATCTTTGAGTATTTTCTGAGAGGGAAAATGCTGCTGTTCCGTGTTTGTACTAGCGCCAAGAAGTTTAATGAACAGTTCATGAGAATACTTGGCAAATTACCACATTCTTATGTGAAAACTGTTGCTGAGAAGTTGAATAGAGCATGGGAGACATGAAAAGCAAAGATGGAGGGGCGTTCTAGGATGCCCTGAAAATGATCCAAATCTTCCTTTAAAATGCCCAGTCTGGGTGGAGATCTCATTTACTACTTTGGAAGTGCACTTAGAAAAACAAATGGCTGCTGCCGTTTTTCTGCTATTTCTCCCTCCCCCCCCTCC